>OX333075.1:50556908-50626908 GCA_946863875.1 Alloplasta piceator | reverse complement strand
AAGATCCAAAATAAATGGAACATTTTTGGTAATTGATAATAATACATTTTGTTATTTTCCAAAAACAGATTCATTTTTCAATTTTTCAACGTTTATCTCCGAAGATCCAAAATAAAAGGAACGATCTGACGTCAAACATGTTTTAATTAACGATAAACACACTTATTCAATTATTTTGAATTTGAATAATAACAATCAAATAAAAGTATGAATAATTATCTTCGCAATATTTTCGCAGTGTTGAATTAATTTTTCAATAACGTTAACATTTTTGGTAATTAGTGATAACTAATTTGTTTATATCCAAAAAACGTAGATTCACTTTTTAATTTTCCAACGTTTATCTCGAAAGATCCAAAATAAATGGAACTGAGGTGGAAAATTTTTCAATTATCGATAAACAATACCAATCTAATTATTTTGCAATTGAATTATCAATAGTTGTCAAAGATTTATTCGTTTAAAACGCTTACAACATTTTTGGTAATAACTAATAATCAATTTTGTTATTTTCAAAAAAGGTAAATTAACTTTTTAATTTTTCAACGTTTGTCTCCAAAGATCTCAAATAAATGGAACGATCTGACCTCCAAAATTTTGGAATCAACGATAAACAATACTTGTCCAATTATTTTGAATTTGAATAATAACAATCAAATAAAAATATGAACACTTTTCTTCGCAGTATTTTGGTAATGTTGAATTAATTGTTCAATAACGTTAACATTTTTGGTAATTAATAATAGCTAATTTGTTTATATCCAAAAAAACGTAGAATCACTATTTAATTTTTCAACGTTTATCTTAAAAATAAAATAAATGGATCTGTAAAAATAAATGCAGGCAAAATAAATGGAACTGAGGTGGAGAATTTTTCAATTATCGATAAACAATACTTGTCCAATTATTTTGAATTTGAATAATAACAATCAAATAAAAATATGAACACTTTTCTTCGCAGTATTTTCGTAATGTTAAATTAATCTTTCAATAACGTTAACATTTTTGGTTATTACTAAGTTAAAATTAAGAAGTTAATTTGTTTATATTCAAAAAAACGTAAAATCACTTTTTAATTTTTCAACGTTTATCTTCAAAATAAAATAAATGGATCCATAAAAATAAATGGATGCAAAATAAATGGAACTGAAGTGGAAATTTTTTCAATTATCGATAAACAATACTTTTTCAATTATATTGAATTTGAATAATAATAATCAAATAAAAATATGAACACTTTTCTTCGCAGTATTTTGGTAATGTTGAATTAATTTTTCAATAACGTTACAACTTTTGGGAATTAATGAAAACTAATTTGTTTATATCCAAGAAATGTAGAATCACTTTTTATTTTTCCAACGTTTATCTTCAAAATAAAATAAATGGATCCATAAAAATAAATGGATGCAAAATGAATGGAACTGAGGTGGGAAATTTTTCAATTATCGATAAACAATACTTTTTCAATTATTTTGAATTTGAATAATAACAATGAAATAAAAATATGAACACTCTTCTTCGCAGTATTTTCGTAATGTTGAATTAATTTTTCAATAACCTTCACATTTTTGGTAATTAATAATAGCTAATTTGTTTATAGCCAAAAAATGTAAAATCACTTTTCATTTTTTTAACGTTTATCTTCAAAATAAAATTAATGGATCCATAAAAATAAATGGATCCCAAATGAATGGAACTGAGGTGGAAAATTTTTCAATTATCGATAAACAATAATTTTTCAATTATTTTGAATTTGAATAATAATAATCAAATAAAAATATGAACACTTTTCTTCGCACTATTTTGGTAATGTTAAATTAATTTTTCAATAACATTACAATTTTTGGGAATTAATGAAAACTAATTTGTTAATATCCAAAAAATGTTGAATCACTTTTTATTTTTCCAACGTTTATCTTCAAAATAAAATTAATGGATTCATAAAAATTAATGGATCCAAAATGAATGGAACTGAGGTGGGAAATTTTTCAATTATCGATAAACAATACTTTTTCAATTATTTTGAATTTGAATAATAACAATGAAATAAAAATATGAACACTCTTCTTCGCAGTATTTTCGTAATGTTGAATTAATTTTTCAATAACCTTCACATTTTTGGTAATTAATAATAGCTAATTTGTTTATAGCCAAAAAATGTAAAATCACTTTTCATTTTTTTAACGTTTATCTTCAAAATAAAATTAATGGATCCATAAAAATAAATGGATCCCAAATGAATGGAACTGAGGTGGAAAATTTTTCAATTATCGATAAACAATAATTTTTCAATTATTTTGAATTTGAATAATAATAATCAAATAAAAATATGAACACTTTTCTTCGCACTATTTTGGTAATGTTAAATTAATTTTTCAATAACATTACAATTTTTGGGAATTAATGAAAACTAATTTGTTAATATCCAAAAAATGTTGAATCACTTTTTATTTTTCCAACGTTTATTTTCAAAATAAAATTAATGGATTCATAAAAATTAATGGATCCAAAATGAATGGAACTGAGGTGGGAAATTTTTCAATTATCGATAAACAATACTTTTTCAATTATTTTGAATTTGAATAATAACAATGAAATAAAAATATGAACACTTTTCTTCGCAGTATTTTCGTAATGTTGAATTAATATTTCAATAACCTTCACATTTTTGGTAATTGATAATAGCTAATTTGTTTATAGCCAAAAAATGTAAAATCACTTTTCATTTTTTTAACGTTTATCTTCAAAATAAAATTAATGGATCCATAAAAATAAATGGATCCCAAATGAATGGAACTGAGGTGGAAAATTTTTCAATTATCGATAAACAATAATTTTTCAATTATTTTGAATTTGAATAATAATAATCAAATAAAAATATGAACACTTTTCTTCGCACTATTTTGGTAATGTTAAATTAATTTTTCAATAACATTACAATTTTTGGGAATTAATGAAAACTAATTTGTTAATATCCAAAAAATGTAGAATCACTTTTTATTTTTCCAACGTTTATCTTCAAAATAAAATTATTGGATTCCTAAAAATTAATGGATCCAAAATGAATGGAACTGAGGTGGGAAATTTTTCAATTATCGATAAACAATACTTTTTCAATTATTTTGAATTTGAATAATAACAATGAAATAAAAATATGAACACTTTTCTTCGCAGTATTTTCGTAATGTTGAATTAATATTTCAATAACCTTCACATTTTTGGTAATTGATAATAGCTAATTTGTTTATAGCCAAAAAATGTAAAATCACTTTTCATTTTTTTAACGTTTATCTTCAAAATAAAATTAATGGATCCATAAAAATAAATGGATCCCAAATGAATGGAACTGAGGTGGAAAATTTTTCAATTATCGATAAACAATAATTTTTCAATTATTTTGAATTTGAATAATAATAATCAAATAAAAATATGAACACTTTTCTTCGCACTATTTTGGTAATGTTAAATTAATTTTTCAATAACATTACAATTTTTGGGAATTAATGAAAACTAATTTGTTAATATCCAAAAAATGTTGAATCACTTTTTATTTTTCCAACGTTTATCTTCAAAATAAAATTAATGGATTCATAAAAATTAATGGATCCAAAATGAATGGAACTGAGGTGGAAAATTTTTCAATTTTCGATGAACAATACCAATCTAATTATTTTGCGATTCAATTATCGACAATTGGCAAAGAATAATTCGACGATTAACTGATCGATGTATATTCAATTAATCCTGCACTGTGAATTCTACCTTCTCTAATGAACCAACCAGCTGTCCCGAAGCCGGGACGATCGTCTCGATGATCCATGCCTCGTGAATCCAAGATTTTCTTCTCTCTCGATCGTCGATGATTTAGGCCTCACGTGAACAATCCTCGTCATTGGATCGACGAGGCAACGTTCCTCGTTACTCGCGCACATTATCTCACTTTTCGACATCTTCATTCCAAACTCAAACACGAGTTATACGAATTTTTTAACGCTATTTTTGTCCCCTTTATCGATACTTCGACACATCGTCACGTATTATTTTCGTCTAGGTTATTTTTTTCGTTATATTTTTCAAAATGTAACTCTCATGATCAAACGTGTCAGCGCCGTATCGTAACGAGAGTTTAATCCACAATGACAAACCGAGTTTAGCTTCGTTGTTCATCGTCTGAAATTGGCCATACAGGCCCTTCCTCTACTTCACCCCCTCTCCTACCCCGTCCATTATCTCACTGATAATAAATCTTATTCACTTTATTTGACTTGACACATTGCTAAAAAATAATTTTCCACGAGTTCAAATACTCGAGTCTCAAACTCGACTAAAAATTCGACATTGGATCGGCGCTGAAATTGATGGAATTGAAAAATTGATCTTGGATCAATTATCGCAATAATGGATGGAGGAATGAAAATTGAACGAAGATTTAATTGAAAATTGGTAGTGGCAAAGTTAAAAAAAAATAGGAATCGTAATTCCAAGGATAAAAAAAAATTTAAGATGGGAATATAAGGCTGAAAATTGAAGGAAATTTAATAATCAAGTAGTCAAAAAACTAAATTTATCAGAATTAGATTCAAAGAAGTTGAAAATTGATTTCCGAGGTTAATTAATTACGATCTATGAGAAAATTCCATTTATTCTCAAAATGAAAATTGGAATTTGAAACTAGGAATTGAATTTTCTCTCAGTAAAAGTAAAAAAAATTAGAATTGAAATAAAAATATAATAAAAATTGTAATCTCGTGTATACAAATGGCATTATTTTCAGATATTTTGTTGTACAATTTCTTAAAAAATTATTTTCAAATTTATTTAAGCCTTACTCATCTCTGAAATATTTGGCAATTTTTTATGATTTTTCATTCTTTCAATTTTAAAAGAAATTACCTTCAATCCAATTTTATAAATCTTTATTTATTAAAATTATCGTAAAAATGGAATTTTTTAAAATCAAATAAGTTCCTCTTTTTTTTTTGAAATCTTAACATTCTTGAATATCCAACTTTTCGTAATGAGCGTAATTGAAAAGTTGAAAAATTAAAATTGAAATCATTATTGGCGAGAGGAATGAAAATAGAAACAATCTGAAACCAGGAATTTAAATTCTTCTCAGCAAGTCTAAAATTAAAATAATTGAATTTATGTCAATTCAATTTTTTCCAAAGAATAGAATAAGAATTAGAAACAAATATAATCTCCTGGCCAAAAAAGGTATTATTTTCAAATACATTTTTTTGTGCAAATTTTCAATTATTTAAAAAATTATTTCGAACTTATCTCAGCCATATTCATCTCTCAAATATGTGGCAATTTTCAAAAATGTCTTGCTCCGTCAATTTTCAATTTCAAAAGAAATTGTTTTCATTTCAATTTCATCCTCTTATATAAAACCATTGTAAAAATAATTGTGGAATCAAAAATGAAAATGGAAACAAATTAAAGACCAGGAATTGAATTTCTTCTCAGCAAAATTGAAAAAAATTCAAATATAAAAAGAATACGAATTGAACAAAACTATACTTTCATTGCCAAAAATGGTGTTATTTTTAAATATTTCGTTCTGCGAATTTTTAATTTTCTGAAAAATAATATCCAAAAATTTTTCAATTCTGAAACCTGAAATTGAAGTTCTTCTCAGCAAAACAAATAATATTCGAATTTAGATTAAAAAAACAAAATTGAAAAAATAAAAATGTGCTTTCCAAAAATTAAAAAAAAATTATTTTTCAAGATCTTCCATTCTCTCAATTTTCAATTCAAACAGCAATTATTTCAATTCCATTCATACTTTTCTCTCGAAACGATCCCAAAAAATTCTCTTTAGCGACCGCAAGTCAAATAAGTTCCTTCTTATTTTTGGGGAATCTTGACACTCTCGAATATCCAACTTTCCGGAACGAGCGGACGTTTCGTACTGTGTTAAAGTCAACTTACGAGAGTGTAGCTTATAAGGTCACACCCGATAAAACGTTCCTCATAATGAGACTAACCACACTGGCAGCAACGAGATTCGTCAACTCGTCAATCGCTCATCCTCGAGTCTGTTACAGTCCGTGTCTGTGTGTTTGTTTCTGCGTGTTTGTGTGTGTGAAAATTATTTTTTTTTCTTCGCCACAGATTGCTAATACGTATTATCAACATATATTCGCGTTTAAATTTATCAAAACAAACACGAATAAATATTCGAACTCGTTTTAAGGATCATCGATACAGTCGAAACGAAAAATCAGATTGAACGATAATTTTGCGTGCGATAAGATAAATTGTTCAAAAATATAAACCCAGATCCCAAAAGCATTGATTTTTAATAATAATAATGATGCCAAAAACATTGAGCAAAGGATAAGAAAAATTACTCGATGTAAATCTCTTTTGCATCGTTGATTAATTGGAGCCAATTATGAAAATATATTCCGATTTTGTTAGCTGAGATTTTGAGTGTTTTTTGTGTTCAAAAAATATTTTTTCTCAAAACTTTGGGACTGCAGAAATATTTTTTTATTTACAGGTAATTTTGAAAACTAATTCTTATAAAAAAAAAACAATTATTTTTAAATGTTGGAACTATAAAAGAAGAGTTATTTTTATTATGCAGTTGAATTAGAATCTCAATAAATGAATAAATAAATAAATAAATGAATGAATAAATAGATAAATAAATAAATGAATAAATAATAAATGAAATTAGCGAGTGCTGAATTATGTCTTGAAACAAAAAATGTTAAAAAAAAATGAAGTTTGAAGTTTTCCAATTTTTTGCTGAGACTTTACGTGCTAAAAATTCTTGTCGGACATTGAGTTTATTTGTTTATTCTTATGTAGAAGATTTTGGTTCTTATGGATGTCACAACGTTTTGAAAGGTGAGATTTCGAAAGTTAAAAAGTCCGATAATCTCAAATAATTTTTTTCTGCCAGATGAAAAGATATCAAGTCGAAGCCCCAAAAAATCTGAGCTAAAAAGCAACGATTTTGGGAAAATATTTTCTCGACAAAAATGTATTGACTTATGAGTAAATTAAATAAATTGCCAAATCAAAGTTAACCTCAATCAACGGAAATTTCGAAATAATATTGCTGATAAGAATAAATCAAGATATTTATTTTTTTCTGAATAAGGTCTTTCGAATCGTATTTGTTAATTTCTCGTTAGATGAAGCAGTTTTTCTTTTTTGCAAAATAAAAAAATATTTGCAAATTGAGGAATATCGTCGTAAGAATAAAAATCTGTTTAAGGGAGAATTTTGAGGAAACTTTTGTCGACGATAATGATGAAATAATAATAATAAATATAGTAAATTAATTAATTGACGAAATGATAATTTCTTTGCAAATAAAATATTTGAAATTATTATTATTATTATTATTATTATTATTATTATTATTATTATTATTATTATTATTATTATTTTTTTAATCTCTAATGGGATAGAAAAATATTTATGAATCAAGCAGCACCGTCACAGATGTAAAATCTTTTTGAGCGGGAATTTCGAATGAAGATTAAAATGTTATTTTAGAATTTCAGTCTTTTCTCAGCGCGTACTTTTTTGCAACTAAAACCGAAAGGTTTCCGTCATCCCCACTCCGATTATAACATTGTAGGAAAAAGTGGACATTAGAACGCCACGTACTTATAAATCGCAGGATAATTTACGAAACCCACTGTATATATATATATATATATAGATATATATATACATATATACATAAAATGATCGTGTTTGAATCTTTTGATTGTGGGTTTTCGTTTTTGCACGTTGCATTCCGACGGATTGAAGCTCACTGAAGTTAATGCAATTATAATTACATACAAGAGAATCCCGTTTGTAGACTGTAGTGTGCCAATTTTCATAAGTTGAAAAATTCAGCACTATATAGTAGTTTTTATTTTGAAAAAAAAAAATATATATAATTTTTCTCCAATATAAGGACATCAAAATAAAAACTTTGATTAATTTTGATTAAATTAATCAAATTAAATTAAATCAAATATAGCATTCTCAAAAAATTATAGTAAAATTACTATAGTAATCCTATATTGTGACTAGCGTAGTTTTTATTTTAAAAAAATATTTTTTCTTGAATATCAGAACATCAAAATCAAAATTTTGATTAAATTTTCTTTAGTACAATGAAATTTTTGTATTTAATAAACAATTATTTTCTCAAAGCGTTGGGTAGAGAAAAAATATTTTTTAATTTCCAGGTAATATAAAAAGTCGGTAAAATTCTTATAGTAAACAATTTTTTTAAACGTTGGGGTAATAAAAAAAAAGTGATAATTTTTTGATGCAATTGAGTTAGAATTTCATTTAATAATAGAATTATTTAATAAAAGAATGAAATTTAATGAAACTATTTATTAATAGTCTCGATGGAAAAAATTGATTCCATTATTTTTCTCTATTTCTACAGCCGAACAAAAATATAATTTGCAATGAAAAAAAAAATTAGCCCTTTAAATTCGCTAATGAGCCGCTCAACACGGAAAGCCCCGTATATTTCACAGCATAAAATGTAGTTTATTGCATATTTGTGTATAGAAGAACATACGTAGAGTGGATACGGTTAATTTATTATGATTCATGTGCATCCATACACGTAACTATCATCTGTCAGCTACGTAATAAAAAAAAAAATATGTTCGACAGGCTCGTTTATCACAGATAGAAAAAAATGAAATTCCATCTGCGAATATCGGCTCGTTTTATTTTGAGACTTGTGAAAAATTTCAAAAATCACGAATACAAAATAATAAATAATGAAATTAGGAAAAATAATGAATAATAAATAATATAATTAGAAAAAATTTTGACTACTCCAATTAGAGGTAATTTCTCGTTCGATGGGTTACATATAATTGTTTATAAATCACTAATACACGTCATTCCAATGATCTATCGATCCTCCAATGGCGTCATTAAATAAATTAACTATCGATGACGTAATCGCATCGATCCGATGTAAAATTGAATCAAACGCGGGATTCTCGTAAAATTATATCATGTAAGAGGATAATTAATATTTCCCACATTGAAGAAATGCATTTGCAAACAAATTTATATTAATAAAAATCAAAAATTTATTCTTAGCTTCATTTTTTATTGTTTGCCAAATCTTATGAGGAATTTTCAGGATTTAAATTTTCATTAAATCAAATGTAATTTTAGTTTCCTTGTCACTTGATAAAAAATTCAAAAAAATTCAAAAATTATGGAAACCCAAAATTCTTTGGCTCTGTGTCGATTTTCACCATTTTACAATTTTTCAAAATGACTGCAAATTTAATTTTGGTATTGTCACTGAAAAATCAAAAGTAAAGGAATATCCTTGAGTTTTCCATGAATTTTTTAAATCGTTATCCAATCTACCAAAATTATCATGAATTTTAGACAAAATCGAGCGAGCCCTAAACAAGTTGATTAATTTTTTTTTTTTTTTTAAATAATTGTATGCATGTGAGAAAAAAATGCAAACCTGTAAGAATCCTGCCGACCGACTCCGCCGATGCTGCTGCTCTGAGTGCTGACTCTGACGAGAGTGACATTCCTCGGCATTCCCGGGCCGGAAGTGCCGATTTTTTGTGCCAAAAGTGGGGATTCGGCAGTCGGTTGATCATTGCGGCTCGGACTATTCGTCGGAGTGTCCCTTTCCTCCTCCTCCTCGATGGTTCCCGGCAGACGAAACAATTTCTGTGGCTCATCCATTTTGTCCCCTCTTTGTTTGTTTACTATCTCAATCAGCTCTATTCATTATCTATTTCAACTATCACCACCGAAGTCGCTCCCTCCGAAAATCGTCACTCTCGTTACTCGCGATCTTCTCTCCATTGTTACTATTTTTTTGTTTATACACTTAAAAAAAAAATTAACAAAAATTCATTCACTCTTATTGAGATTCGAACGAAATCGCGATTAGAGAAGCTTTCAAATATCTTCCAATTTTCCCGCGCAAAAAATCGCCGAGCTTCGGGCGGAGGCCGAAGGATGGCGCTGCTTGTCTCGTTTGACGCGGGAATTCGCGCGGTCAGTCGCGGATCGCGTCTCGAACGCGCATTGAAGTCACCGAGGCCTTCTCATTGATGCACACTTGTTGTTCCCTCAATAGCAATTTTTATTAATTAATTAATTGATTAATTAATTTATTTATTTATAGTGAATTTGATCGTCCGCCACGTTTTTATGCGAGTTTCGCGTCTGGAAACCCCAATTCTGAAACAAAAAAATGAAGTACGATTGAAAATATGTTTTGTTGAAGAATCTTGAGAGAGTTAAGGAATTGAATAATGCTGAAGTTTGCAATGCAACGAAAATAATTTTTTTTTTTCATTTTTAGTGATATTCGCACTTTGCTCGTGCATTTAGCATCAGAAGTCCTTAATTGAGAGTCCAAAATACAATTCAAGGATTTTTTACTTAACAAATTGATTAGGAAAATGAATGTTATTAAAAAATAAACTATTTCCGTTGCATTTGAATGATTTGAATTACGGAATGAAGATTTCAAAAAATTTTGAAGGAGAAAATAATGCAAACTATAAAGGTGAATGTTGATTTACAGATTTTGCTTACGTTAGTGCGGAAAAAAATATAACGATGATTTTAGAAGAAAAATAACTCAGTTTGCGTCGATAAATCTGCGGACAGATTTTGGCGCATAGTTTTTGTGCATTTAAATTTGTAATTTTCGTCCGATTTGGACAAACGAGAGCTCATTTTGTTCCTCGATGGATAGTTTATGGATTCACCAAAAAATATTCATAATAATATTGATTATTAACAAACTGCAGCAATTTGTTTATAAAGAAACAGTGCAACGATGTTAATTGACTTTTCCTGCGGTTAAAAATTATCAAAAAATAAAAATTACTCTGGTGAATACGTAAAATACATTTCAACGAACAGAATGATCTATCAATGATCAAGATCGAACTTGAATTCCAAATTTGACTTCAAAGAAACTGGGCAAAAGTATTTTCGTACATTTATTTACGTAAATTAAATAATTTTGCTGCTGAGTCGTTGTTATATCTTTTATTTTACATGAAATAAGAACTCCATAATCCAGATCCATCTCTGATGATTCTCGATCATTCTCGTAAATCTCGCAATTCGTGAATTTTCATTCTGCAATCCTGGAATATCGATTTTTGGAAAATTAGCGAAACAAGTTGAGCGATGGAAAATTTCAATTCGGCTATTGGCATTTTCCTAATTAATATTCAGAGATGTTTATAATTTTTTTAATTAATAAGATAAAATTAAACAAATTATTATTATTAATTATAATAATTATTAAAAATTAATAATAATAATAATAATAATAATAATAATAACATCAATGAAAATTATTATTATTATTATTATTATTGAAAATTATTATTATTATAAATAATTGTATCGCGATGGAAAATCGTATAAGGATGGCAGAAATCATGAGCGCGTGTCTTATTCTCGGAATGAAAATGAATAGTTTCGAGCTCTCCTTTAACGGCCAACGATTACAAGGGAAATAAAATAAAATGCTTCGTTTTATACGGTAAATACTTGTTAAACTATATATCTCGTCGAGCGTCTGCACATTTCTGTAATAAATTTTCCACGAAGTGCCGTAACTCGCGCTTCTAGAACCCGAATCGATGTAATCAAAAAGCATCGAAGGACGTTGCAAATTTATTTAATTTATTAATACTAAATCACGATTTACAAAAAAAATTAGCTCAGGATTA
Source organism: Alloplasta piceator (assembly GCA_946863875.1). Classification (NCBI taxonomy): domain Eukaryota; kingdom Metazoa; phylum Arthropoda; class Insecta; order Hymenoptera; family Ichneumonidae; genus Alloplasta; species Alloplasta piceator. The sequence goes on along the minus strand of OX333075.1, from coordinate 50,615,173 downwards.
TCTAATCCCGTTGTAAAAAATAACTGATTTCCCTCATATAAACATCATGAAATTGAAATATTAATAATTAATCTATTTCATTTATTAAAACTAAATCACGGTTTGCAATAAAAATTTATTCAGGATTATCTAATCCCTTTGCAAAGAATAACTGATTTCCTTCTTATAAACATCATGAAATTGAATAATTAATAATTCTAAAAAAAATTCAAAGATTCAGATTTAAAATTTACTTTGAAATACCGAAATATTAAAGTTTGCAGTAAAATCAATGAAAAAAATATTTGAAAAACCTAAATCGATGTTTGCAGTAAGAATCCGAGTCTATTAATCCAACCTTTTGACAACAATTACTGTTATTTTATAAATTTCGTTGATATTTGAAATAATGAGTTTTTATAAATAAATTTAAATTTTAAATAAATTCTTATATTTCACAGTTCAATATAAACATATTTCTCAGACTCAAACCTCAAATGCAAAAAAAAAGTTCATTGACATTTTTTACACGGATTTGAATAAATTACCGTAGGAAGAAAAAATATATTTGAGAATTAAAAAAACTAAAATTTATTTTTTGACTTTGAATGTTTGTAATAATGTTTATAATAAGAATCAGAGTCTTTTAATCTAACCATTCGATAACAATTACTGTCATTTTATAAATTTTGTTGATATTTGAAATAATGAGTTTTTTTAAATAAATGAAAATTTTAAATAAATTCTTGTATTTCACAGTTCAATATTTTTTTCTCAGACTCGAATCTTTAATGCAAAAAAAAGTTGATAGAAAATGTTTACACGGATCTGAATGAATGGCCGTAGGAAGAAAAAATATATTTGAGAATTAAAAAAAAACTAAAATTTATTTTTTGACTTTGAATGTTTGTAATAATGTTTATAATAAGAATCAGAGTCCTTTAATCCAATCATTTGATAACAAATACTGTCATTTTATAAATTTCGTTGATATTTGAAGTAATGAGTTTTTATAAATAAATTTAAATTCTGAATACATTTTTGTATTTCACAGTTCAATATTTTTTTCTCAGACTCGAATCTTAAATGCAAAAAAAAAAATATTGAAAATGTTTACACGGATTTGAATAAATGACCGGAGGAAGAAAAAATATATTTAAAAAATAAAAATGTATTTTTCGACTTTGAATGTTTGTAATAATGTTTATAATAAGAAGTCTTTTGACCCAACCATTCGATAACAATTATTGTCATTTAAAAAATTTCGTTGATATTTGAAATAATGAGTTTTTATAAATAAATGTAAATTTTAAATAGATTTTCATATTTCACAGTTCAATATTTTTTTTTTAGACTCAAATCTCTAATGCAAAAAAAAATATTGAAAATGTTTACACGGATTTGAATAAATGACCGGAGGAAGAAAAATATATTTAAAAAATTGAAATTTATTTTTCGACTTTGAATGTTTTTAATGGTACCTTTCTAGCGTGACTTTGTCTAGCAGAGGGCTTTTTTTTTCCTCGTCGAACGACGCGGAGGATCGCGCGCGACGGACTTCCCTTTCACGACTGCACGATTCGTCGTTTCAGAGATTCCCGCCCGTGCGACACGCACACGCACACAAATGGAATTAAAAAATGCACACATTCGCGTGAGGATCGCGCGCGCGGTCGCGATTCTCGCATGCTGCTATGCTTTTGCGCTTTACAATGCAACGGACGGGGAAAAACGTACTTTATCCATTGAAATTGTTCAGTGTTGGACACAAATTTGCGTGTAATTCATAAATGAAGCTGTCGTCACTTTGGCGTTGAAAAAGCACGTTGAGAAAAAAATAATTATTTTTCCAGGTCAGGAAAAATCGTCTCTCTGGCAGATTTTCATAGACTATCAATAGTCATTGCATTATTTTTGTATCAAAACGGTTTTCAAATTGTTAAATTTACAGGTAGATTCTTTGTTCCGTATAATTATTGTAAATTGCGCAACAATTTGGAATTTTGAGTTACTTTGGATTTAAAAAAAAAAAAAATTCACAAAATTCTGGGATTTTCATAATTTTTCAGTAGTTGAGTTTTTATTTTTTGCACACATCTAAAAATTAATAAAGGGGTTTAGGTTTGATGAAATTTTGAAAAAAATGATTGGCTCTTATTTTCAAAATTTAATAATTATCGAGCTCAATTTTTTTTATACAAATGCACTACTTGATAGTTATAGAATTTAATGAAAATGAGAGAAAAAGAAATGTTTAGGTGGAGAAAAAAAATGATGAAAACAATGATTACATATTTTTTTTTTGTGAATAGTTTTTTTTTAATAAGAAGAATAAGCTAAGCTCATGAAAAAGACTTGGTGAAAAATAAAAAAATGTTTGATTGACAATATTAAATCAATAATGGATCATAAATATAAATAAACAAAAAAAACAGCAAAAAGTTATGTTCAGATTTCTTACTTCCACGAGTCTAATTGTTAAATATTTGCAATGACTTTGTAATAATTTTACTTTTCATATTTCCTTATTTTTTTGCAGTTGTTCTCTAGAAAAAAAAAATTCTAAGCGTAATCTCTCATAAAAGATCGCTTATAGTGAGGGGAAAAAATATTGGAATATAAAAAATAATAAAACATTGAATAAATAATCAATAATAAATGAAAATGAGAACAATCAATAAATAAATAAAAACAATTAAAAGCCATATTCAAATTTGTAAATTGGGCGAGACTAATTTTTATAATTATTTCCCATGACTTCGTTACAATTTTCTTTAGTTTCGGTTTCTATTTTCCATAATTTTTTTAATAGTTATTTTTTAAAAGAAGACAAAGATTACGAAGCATAATCGATCATAAATGAACCCTTAATAAAAAAAATATTTGAATTACAATATTGAATAAATAAAAATAAATTAAAAAATTGAAAAACTATGTCTAAATTTCTAACTTATACGAGTTAAATTTTCATAATTATTCTCAATGATTTTCTTACAATTTTTTTCGATTTCGTTACGAAAAACGCAGAATGATGTCTCGATTTTCCATTTTTTTCTTCATCAATCGATATTTTTTTGAATCATCATCCATAATAATTGTGCTGGCGCAAAAAATTTTAGATGATTCGCGACAATTCTCATTTCTGTGTTAGAAAGAAAAAGTATGCCTTATCACTGTGAACACATGTAAATGTGGTGGGTTGACGAGAATTTACGAAGCAACAGGTGGTTCTCGCTCGTTCGCAAGCCAACAGTTTGACTATCTTCTCATTCGTGAGCTTTTTCGTGAGCGATTACAACTCGCGTTCCAAATGGCTAACCGCACTTGAGGTTTTTTTTTCTGCTCGAATATTATAAAAGAATAAATTACATTCACACGCGACACACAGCAATATGAAAATAAATATGAGGTTTTTATCGTCCTACGACGCAATTAGGTCCGTAAAGCTAGCCCCCCCCCCCCCCCCCCAAACGTCCGTACCTTTTTTGAAGGTCATGAGAATTATAGGCTTTTTATGGGCTCTCGAACCCCGTATAAAAAAAAATTTGGGCCCGTTCCAGTTTAGTGAAAATCGATATTTTAGTGTGTGCATCTTTTGACCGTTTGAGCTTCGTCAAATGGCCACTCGCGCGACGTTGGCGCTGGCGTCTATATTTACTAAGGACGGAACGCCGCTCTGTCGGATTGTTTTTGTAACTGGAGTTTTTTTTCTCGTGTCGCGCATTTTAAAATATTATAATATTATTTATAATTTTATAATATTATTTTTGTTGTTTGTTTGTTTGTTTAAAGGATGGAGCTTACGATATTTATCGTGAGAAATACTCGCTCGTCGATGATCTGCAAGTCTCATCACAGTCGGTGAGTCCTTTTACATGGAAAATTATTCTCAGAGCTCGTGGAATTAATTTATGAGAGGTCAGCGACCCTGAAATTAAATTATGAGGGGTCTGAGGCTCCGATATTAAGTTATGAGGGTTTGTTTAACTTATCGTGCGGCCAACACCTCGAATTTATAATTATCACATTACATCGTCCTTAAAGATAAAAATAAAAACATTTTACTTTACTTTTAACATTTTACTTTTGAGCCCAACATTTTTCGTTATTTTTCTTGCCCGCTACAATTTGATTTACTAGTAAATTTGCTCTTTGCATCCGTTTAATGACCTCGCTGGTCTCGATTCGCGCAAAAAGGTAGACGAAGTGGGGAAAAAAATGTATAAATCGATTAGTACAGCGCTTAAGGACGCCGATGACTCAGAATTGCCTGATTATGAGCCCGCCGGCAAACTTTCTCGCACGAAAGATATATATTCTATTTGTACATACGTACATGATGTGTGTTTGCCTCTATGTGATAAATTTTGCGATAAATCGCACGCGGGAACTCGAGAAACGTTTCTTCACGAGTTAGCGATGGAAATTTCGTTATTTCACGTTTTCATGTTATCCTCAATCGAAAAGTCGCTTCGATATCGCATAAAAGCGTGATTTGGAAGGAAGGAAATCTGAATTGAGAAGCTAAAAAAATATAATTTTTGCCATTTTTCGCGGTTTCAGTTAAACGAACCTTTATCAAATTCTAACAAAATGAAATTTCTTAAGAACCTGAGGGATTTTTTTTTTTTATATTGAATAGAAGAATTTTTTAAAATTATAAAACCGGAATTTTTTTGGGAAAACTGTACCTTTTTTAAAGTCCTATAATTTGAGTAATTTACGGTATTGAAATTGTATTTGAAAAATTTGTGAAATTTTCTATGTTGAAGTACAAGGCAATTATACGAAAATTAAGAAATTATGAATTTGGCTTCATAAATAAATTGATCTTATTATATTGGAAAAAAATTATTGTTCCCACAATAAACAAGACGTCTTTGATGACAAAGATTGATTTTGTTCGAATGAAAACTAAGAAAATCGATATATTTTGAATTACAATGGCGTAATGGAAAATAACCAACGAATGGCCTTTCTATAAGTTTTTTTTTCTTCATTCTTTTGCCAGACTCTTTATCAAGAATCTTGACAATGTCGAGGATGACGAGTGCGAGGATCGAGGAAGGCGAGCAAGCCTCTCGATCATCGTTGGTTTCTCGATCTGAATAATAATAATAATAATAATAATAATAATAATAATAATAATAATAATAATAATGTATCAATAGTAATCGATGAACCGTCATGGACCTCGATAATAACAGAGATAGATTCTGATCAATTTTTTTATTTCCGTGTAAAATCGGCGTTTCGGTCAAAGAATCTCGCAAAAAACGATGATTGCCACTTCATTCATTTTAATTTATCCCATCAATTAACGCATACATATTTATAAAATTCATGAATATTTATAAAAACGTTTATGGATTAAAAAACACAGATCAATTACTTGGCTCCTGAATTAAGTGTTGAATATTCATAGATCCAGAAAAAAAAACAACGAAGCGTGACAAATTCTGATATATCGATTTTTCTATTTTATTTCTACCAAAGATACCTAATATGGAAAAAAACGTATCGAATTAAGATTGTGTATTGAGGAATGTATATTTCTTTTTCATTCTCGAGTTCATTTATTTTCCAACCGGTTAAAAATTAAAATCTGTTCCATTCTCTCTCTCTCTCTCTCTCCCTCTCTCTCTCTCTCTCTCTCCCGCTCTCTCTCTCGCTCTCTTTCTCTCTCTCTTATGTTCTCTGCCATAGATGCCACTGACGCTCGCATGAATGGAGGCATTACTGTTTCTCGTCCCGCGGGGCCTCTCTTCCCTCTCCTCGTCTTTCTATTATTAGCTCTCTCGGTGTATCACAGACACGAGACGTCCAAGATTCCGCGCGGGAGCGCGCGCCTCTCTTCTCGCTCGATCATTCGCGCGCACGCGCTATAGATCCGCCCCCCACCCCTCCGCCCCACCGAACGCTCGTATTCGCGAAAAGGATCGCGCGCGCCCGCGCTCCTTCGCCTTTCCTCGCTCTCTCTCGCTGCTGGATCATCATTGCCGGGTCTCGCGCGGTTGCCGACCGGATGAGAGCGCAGGGTCGATTCCCTCAGGAATTTCTTGCCCATGATATCGCAATAAAAACGTAGATTCATTCCGAATCAAAGGAGAAGGATACTTAACTTTTTTTCATCTGTCAGATCCTTTTAGACACGCTTTTGTGCATTTTTGCGGCGTCGGTGCAACGTTATTTCTGCGGATTCAGTTTATCAGTGGATTCGTATCTTTGACCGAAGCTGTAACGGCAATAACGGTTTTGCAGATTTAAATATTTGTTAAAAAAAAGGATCTTGTTGATTTTCTCAATTTTCTCAATTTTCTTGGACTTTACACGGATTTTTCACTATCTAAACTTGATTTGAGTCGTATAGATCGTACATCATTCTCTTATTTATACAAAAAGGAGGGAATTTGTTTATCATTTCGACTATCTCTACTATTCCTCTCTCTCTCGACTATTTCTACTATCCCCGAGGGATCAATTCTATGATAGAGAAATGTTAGGTTGACATTCAGCCTAGTCATGCGTTACAATGTAAATGACTCATGAGTTCAAGGGTCGATGATGCACGCTCCGGTACAAAGCACGATTCGTTCTCGACAAGAATTCCACAAATATTTGTAGAAATGATGGAAAGAAGACCAGAGCTCATTAACTTCCTTAAGATAGTCCTTTTGGTGAAGTCAATCGTGTGCTAAAACTTCGAAAAATTTTTGCACGCGTTTCGAGGGACAAATCAGAATTAAACGAGATGTATCAGGATTAAACACTTCCTACTTAACGTAGAAATAAATATATAGCTAATTTTTTTTAGAAGAATCATTTTTAACGCTGATTAATGTGCAAACCTATCTTTGCGCAGTTTTTGTGCAGTCAAATTTGTATTTTTAATTTAATCTGGACAAACGAGAGCTTATTTTGATTCTCGATAGAGATTCTATGAATTCTTAAGAAAATATTCATGATAATTTTCGTCTTTTACAAATTAGAGCCATTTGTTTATATAAACAGCTAAAGAGTTAACTAAATTTTTACTCCAATTGCGAATTTAAACGAACAAATAACTCTCGTGAATTTCTAAAATACATTTCAACAGACAAAATAAACTTTCATTCATTTGAATCAAATTAAAATTACAAATTTGATTTCAGAAAAATTGAAAATTGATTTAATCAATAAATTAATTTTATTGGAGCAAACTGAATTATTGAATAAATCCACCATTTTTTTTGCAATTTCTCCTTTAAAAGGTGAAGAAAATTTTTTCTAAAATCTTCACTGTACCGAAAGATCTAAGTTGAGGTCCTGAGGTGCGTTCCCCTTAAAAGGAATGTTTAACGTCGAAAGAGTTTCGCAAATTCACTTTTGACCTTCCAAGTTGTGCTCCGTGAAATAATAATCATTTTATTCGGTATAATTGATAATCGTGTGAAAATCTTGATAAGAGCCAGGGAATAAAAATTGTTGTTATTCTCGATCGATCCGAATCACTCGATCGAGACAAAATATACCGTAAAAATTACTCGTTCTCCAAAATATATATCTATATACATATTAGAGTGGCCCAAAATAAAATGTTATTTTTTTTATTTACCTCCAATTTCATAAAATCATAGCTTTAACCATAATATTGAATACCGTGAAAGGAGGGAAATGTACGATTTTTTTTAGAGGTATCGCAATTGGTTTTTCTATTTGCTAATTGATTAACACGTGGAAAATCGATACCTATAGTTTGGATAGTTTGGATAGGGAAAATAATTATTCTATGGAACAAAACAAAGATATAAATGGTCTCATATAACAGTGTCCATATTTTTTTTTTCAAATTGGACCGTCCTTGAACAATTTAGGATTCACGGTTGACAAGATACACAACATTGAGTAGACAAATAATTATTTACTTGAATAGTGGATTTTTTTTATCTAAATGGACTCTGACCTCAAAGAGACGCACATTTACTGATTCTCGTTTTTTTTTAAATGTAAAAAATAATGGTTTATGTGGGATAATATGAGTCGGAATGAATTTTTTTGGGCAAAATTAGATCCGTTCTGCCCCGTTGAATTTTTTTTTCTGCCGGACCTTCGACTTGGCCGAAGTATACTTGACCATACATTGTTTTTCACCCGAAGGTTCCACAACAAAAAATTATGGGGCAAAATGGACACTAAGATCGTAGCCCTGCACATTCTATCCGATATTTCTTTAAAATGAGCGTGTCTCGGAGATCGTGTGTCCTAAATTGTTAATCGACCCTCCAATCTGAAAAAGAGACTTGACACTATCATACGATGCTACATATACTTATTTTTATTGCATAGAAACATTGTTTTCCTTATTCAAACAATGGACATCGATTTCTCATTTGTTAATAAATCGGCAACACACAAAAACACATTGAGACACCTCTAAAATAGATCCTACGTGGTCTTCCTTTCACGGCCCTCAATATTATATTAAAAACTATGATTTTATCAAGTGGGAAGTAAAAAAAAAATAATACCGTTTTGCTTGGGGCCACTCTAATGTATATTGTGTACACATTGAGGTAAATTAAAAAGCAACGGGACTCATTACAGCCAGCACCGCAATCAATTAGTTGGAAAAACAGATTGCAACGTGGCCGAACACTTTCACGCGAATAAACGCACACGCCCGAGTCGCGTTGCTCGATGTTCGCTCAATATTTACCATCTACGACCTTCCGATATACATGTACAATTTTTTGTTCTCATTGAGAAAAAAAAAACAAATTGTCGCATGATGTCGTAGTCGACGATAAACATTGAGTAGAGAGCAAAATAAAAATTCTGCACTTTTAAAAGTAGAAGCTAACCTCAAAATCGCTTTTTTAAACAATACAAACCGATTTTTGGCGATCAGCTGACGATTCGACTCCCCGATTGACGACAAATTCACAAAGATCGTCTCTCCAATCGAATAACAGAGAAAACTACGTTTCTATGCCTGAAATCCCGGATTATAGGCGTTCGAAAAAAGCGCGCGAAATTTGAATCCCAGCCGATTTCCCGCGCTCTTTGGCCACAAATATATAGCTTCACTATCGTGACTCTATTTTCCTAGACAACCGGCACGAACACGTGTCACCTATAAAGAGTCACTATTTATTGAAAATTTCACTATTATCACCTGAAAAATTCATTTAACCATAATTTTCCACTTTTCTTCGAATTTTCAGTCACGTTTGTATTGTTTACTTCAGATACTTTTTTCTAATGGCAGTTTTTTTCCCAAATCGCGGGTTTCGGACGAATTTTTTCGTACAGAAAAACCGTGGAAACAATAACGATGATTTGTTTTTTGTTTTGCGCATGATTTTTGTACAATTACATTTGTAAGCAAAGAGGCGCGTCCGCGGATCTCACCGAGTGTACAAACGAGCGAGACAAACTTACGAAGACTCCCGGTTCACGTCGCCGTTTCGATATTATATCCAAGAGTTTGTACAAAGAGAGTGACGTCAACATACAGAACCTCTCCTCACTGGCGAGAGAAAGAGAGAGAGAGAGAGAGAGAGAGAGGGAGAGAAAGAGATGATGAGGAGCGGGGCAAAACCAAAGGCAAAGAAATACACGAGGGAAATGGCGGTTTTACCATCGCCTTTATCCCTACCTCCAGATTCTATATACACTATTATACACATATATTTCACACATCCATATATACTAGGGTGGTCATTTAGAGCTCGGTCGAATTTCTTATCAGACGCCCTCTAAATCGACTGCAAATAATTCAAAAACAATACCCTAATTTTTTCAGATTTTTATCTGGACTAACCCCTCCCGAAAAGAGGGTAGATTTCCCCATTTGAAATACACGAGCTTCGGCCATATTCTCAGAATATATTTTATTCCAAGTGTAATAATTTTTTTAAAAATCTGTAACTGCAAGATTTTAGTGTTCATTGGTGCTACTATTTGAGAAAAAATTCACATTATCATACGGGTCAATCTTGGGTATACTTGGAATAAAATATATTCTGAGAATATGGCCGAAACACGTGTATTTCAAACCGGGAAATCGACCCTCTTTTCGGGAGGGGTTAGAGTCTAGATAAAAATCTGAAAAAATTTGGGTATTGTTTTTGAATTATTTGAATTCGATTTGAAGGGTGTCTGATAAAAAATTCGTCCGAGCCCTAAATAAGGACCATCCTAATATATACATATAAATATGTCTCTCTCTCCTACCTCTCTATCTCTCTCTCTCTTTTTGCTTCAGCAGTTTTGTTCTCTCTCGCTCTACCTCGTAAAGTCCTCACTCACTTATTCACTCACTTACACAGATATGTGTGTATATATGGATCATGTACTGTAAAACTCTTTAAGTGTGCGATTATTCGGCTACTCCCTCGTTTACACGTCGTCGAACATGTCTCTCTCTCTCTCTCTTCTCTCCTTCTTGCACTTGTGCAGAAATGCATGCTATCGTTTCTCATTGCCTTGACGTCGCAGGCCTTTTGCATTCTTTAGTTTTTTAAATCTTTATTTTCCTGCAACGTCGATTTTTTTTTTAAGGAAAATTATATAAGGTTAGTCATATTCTGACGTAAATTACGTTACTTTGGTACTCTTGGATTGAGTGGTTAGTTATAATAGTTAACTTTGTGGTTAACCGTGAAAATTGTAATTGCGGCTAATAAAGCGATCAGTGAATAATGGAATAATTGAAGGGTTCATTTTTAGAGTTTTGGTTGTCTTGCAGTTGGGGTTAACTATGAAGTGGAGGGGTTTATCGCAGTTTCATAGAGATGGTAAATCATTTGTTTATGTCAGTTGTTTGATAATATCATTTGGGTCAATTGTTTGGTTAATAATCTTGTTGAAGTTTGCATCCTTGAAATTCAAGGACAATAATTGTAGAATTGTTTAAGTGCCCTTTTTTTAAAACTAGAAAAGGGGTTCCTGGGGTTAAATCAATGACGTACTTGAAGAACTAGATTTCCAAAATCGATGTAGATTTCAAAATCGATGTTCTCTGGTGTCTGATTTAAAAAAAATGTTGATTTTATGTCATAACAATTTTAGTTAACCTCGTAATTCAGTTTTTTTGTAAAAAAGTGTATTTTGATATTGTTGAATATTATCATGTTAAGATTGAACTTAAATTATGAATTTGGCTTTCCAAAAACTGTACAAAAATGTGCTCGTGAATTGTAAATTTTTTTCTACATTTAAAAGTAATCCCGATCAATGTGAACTCGCATTAATTACACAAAATTTTTTTGAACTTTTTGTACTCGATTTTCTTCGATTGAGTATTTTTGATTTTTGATTTAAACTTATTGCAATTTTTTCTTCTTGATTTGTTTTTTCAATGTTTGTAAAAAATTGAATACAGTTTATTAAGACTTTATTCATTTTTTATTATTTTCGATTTTTTCATTCAATTAATTCCAACCTTTTTTTATCTCAATGTTTCAATGTTTTTTCTTCTTTTATTTTTCAATCTAATTATTTCCAAACTTTTCTTCTTCACCTCAACATTTTCCTGTTTGAAAAAAAGTGGTAATAATAATACTTCACGAATTTCGTTATTTTTCCTTTCGAATTTTCGATTCCATTGATCTCAAATTTTTCTTCATACCAATGTTTTACAATGTTTTTTTTAACCGGGGTCTACGTACTCGTGGTCTCTCCTCTATTTTCCCTTCTTCCTACTCGTTGATTGTGAACTCCTTGCTGGCAAAAGGGCTCAAGTCCAGGGATTTAGCGCATGGAATGATGCGGCTGGGGGTCTTTTTTTTTTTTTTTTAGCGCGCAGTAGAATGTTACAGTGTCTCAAACGCGGTCTCAAGTGCCGAAGAGCGCATGTACAGTCGCTCTAAATTCGATTAAGATCGAAACACACGACTCATCCATCCTAATCGCGTCTATTGTCGAGATGAGACGATGAGAGCCCGTACTTATTCTCTCTCTCTCTCGTTGAGTTAAAATCTTTGAGTGAAAATCTTCAAAAATTGTAAATAGTGAAAAAACAACATTGAGTGTATTCGAATTTCCATCCCAATTTTATTACTTGTCTTTCAATAGTTAAATTTGTAAATAACTAGTTCAAAAATTGCAAAAATTATTAACGTCTACTCTCTATCTTGATAGTATTTAAAAAAAAAAATTGAAATAAAAATTGATTTTTAAAATTTGCTATAATCGAGGTTTCTTTGTGGTTAAACAACGTTCATATAATTTTTTTTTGTAGATCACGTTTTGAATATATTAATTTGTGTTAAATTCTCTATTTTATCATTTGTTTTTTCAATAGGAAATTTTGGGAAAAAGAAGTTCAAAATTTGCAACGATTGATAATTTCCATTCTGTATTTTAATGGTAATTTTTTCAAAAATTGAAATTGAAATTCATTTTTAGAATTCGCTATAATCGAGGTTTTACTGTGGTTGAGCAATTTTTGTGGGAACTTTTGTTTGTAGACCACGGTTTTAATATATTTGGGTGAACCCTTTAGGTAAAACCTTCTCAGAATTCGTGAAAACCTGTTTCGTCGACGAGAAGATATAACTATGAAAAAATGGGTCTTATGTGAATCTATGTTTCTCGAAAGGACTAGATTTTTCAAGTTAATTTTTTTTTACGAAATAATATGCTTGAAATTTATTCTCCCTTGTAACGAAAATATAATTTTTTTTTAAAATCAAATTTAATGTTTTTGAGAGTTTCACAACGCCAAACGATTGAAAAAAGAATTTTGGAAGATTTTTTGCGTCTACAAAAAGGCCTCTTGCGGTGAGCACTATATCTCAGGATTGTACAATCTAGATAAAAAAAATAAAAAAGATTTCTTTAATATAAGATATAATCCATTTAAAAAAAGAAGATATAATCCAGTATCTAATCGAAGGAATAAGCAAAATACCAGTTTTTAACCAAATGGCGACTCGTCAAAAAAGTATTTCGATTTTTTATGAAAATTTTTGCCTTAAATTGTTTATAAAGTGGAGAATATTATCGCTGAAAAAACCTTTTGAGAAAAACGCGTTCAAAGTTTCAAAAGTACTTTACACATAATAATTGGGAGTTTACAAATATGCGTATAACTTCGAAAATATTTGTCGGATTGACATGAAACGTTCTGTTTATATAGTTAAATATATATGTACGTTACGAACATGAAATTTAAAAAATCGATTTTTTGAAAATTTCTATTTCGTATCACTCTAAGTGCAAGAACGCAAAGGTATGATGAGTGTCTTGATTCTCTTAGAAAATCATTTCGTGCATAACGCATACACGTTGTCGGTGACCCCGACCACCTTGATATACATCATGATTTATCTAGTATGAGGCATTCTCCGTCAATTCCGCCACTTTTTTTTCGACCCTCTCAGATCCGTTCCATAACTTGTCACAGTTTAGTCCCACTCGAAAATAGTCTCTGCGATCTTTTTCAGATTTTTTAAGCGGTGAATTAAGGAGTTGCATATATTTTTTCTATTTTTTCGAATCCATACAGCTTAAAACGGAGAGGATGTACAAAAAAAATATTCCTACAAAAAAATTATGTTTTTCCAACAACCATTGAATGCAATATGTGTAATATTTTTATTCGTGTTGCAAAGACTATTTTCTGCAAAAAAAAAGAAAATTAATTTTTTTCGCACGGTTCGACACCTTCAATTCTGCTGTCAATTCTATAAAATCTCTAATATAATTAGTGGGACATACAGAAAAATCCACAATACGGCAGCCGATTTTTTTCGGGGTTAAAAAAATTTTATTCACATAACTTTATACTATTTTTTTGTGAATAACATTTGTTTAATCGCAAAAAAAATCAGTCCCCGTATTGTGGATTTTTTTGTACGTTCCACTAATACTATTAGAGATTGTCTAAAATTGACAGCAGAATTGAAGGTGTCAGACCGTGCGGAAAAAATTGATTTACATTTTTTTTTGCAGAAAATAGTCTTTGCAACACGAATAAAAATATAACACATATTGCATTCAATAGTTGATGGAAAAACATAATTTTTTTGTAGGAATATTTTTTTTGTACATCCTCTCCGTTTTAAACTATTATGGATTCGAAAAAATATATGCAACTCCTTAATTTACCGCTTAAAAAATCTGAAAAAAAATCACAGAAACTACTTTCAAGTGGGACTAAACTGTGACAAGTTATGGGACGGATCCGAGAGGGTAAAAAAAAAGTGGCGGAATTGACGGAGAATGCCTCATATAAATTCGCTGGTTAAGATTCTATTTACATATATGAACTATCTTGAGAACGAGAGAACTCAGAAAAAAAAACAAATTTACCGTTGTAATCTTGAGAACGATCTGTCTCTATGATTTCATCGATCTGAAGTTTTGATTTTGCTAAGACAACTGAAAAAGTGGCCAAAAATGAGGTTTTCCTCCCTCTCTTTTTCCTCTAAGTCAATCATTTCTCTAATAGACAATATTTGCTACTTTTATAGTAAAAGTTGCCAAAATAAAAAATTCGTGATTTATTCTAGTAGATTTCATCGACTCTCGTTTTTTTTCAGCATCATTAATTAAATTTGAAAAATTGCCAAAATCGAGGTTTTTTCTTTAAAAAAAAAAAAGAATATGCAGTTGAGCGTCATCGTATTTCCTCACACGTGAATTGTCCCTCAGTCGTTTTTCCACGTTTCGCTTCGTGACTCAAAGATTTTTATTACGCAGCAAAGAAACGATGTGTGTGAAGCTAGCATCTCAAATGTTAGCATCTCAAAAATAAATTGCAGATTCATTAGCATCCAACATAGTTCTATAGTTCTTGATAGGTTTTAGCAATAGTTCTATTAATTAAAGCTCCCAAATCGTAATTAGTATAAATGAGATGCCAACTTCGCGTAAATACGAGATAGCATCTCATCGAAATTCGAATGTTTGATGAAGCAGAAGTAAAGAAACGTTGAGTTCTGCCTCCTAGACAAACTCTATAAATAGTTCTGTACAATTGGAAAAAAAAAAATTTTATTACAAAAAAAAAAATTATTTCATATAGCTTTTCTGCCCATTTTCAAGCTTTTACCGCTACAAAGACTATCAAAAATAATGGTCAGTAAAGAATCACGAAAAGTTGTAGTTTCTAATTATTTTTAAAATAGTTTATAACAATTTTTATCAGCATCTCAACGAAACGATCGTGAGATGCTGGTGAACAAATGCAAAAATAAAGTACTTTCCGGAATTGAGAGTAAAGTTCTAGTACTCTTCGATTGTTTCGAAAAGAGTTCTGACCTCTAAAAATATTTGAATTAATTAACAACAATTTTTATCGGCATCTCACGTATGGAAGAGTGAGATGCTGGTGCATAAAAGAGAATTCTAAGCCCTTTACTGGCTTCTGAGTAAAGTTCTAGAGCTCTTCGATTGTTTTGAAAAGAGTTCTGACCTCTGAATAATTTTCGAGTAATAAATAACAATTTTAATCAGCATCTCACCTATAGAATAGTGAGATGCTGGTGCATAAAAGTGAAATCTGAGCCCTTTACGAGATTCTGAATGAAGTTCTAGTGCTCTTCAATTGTTTCGAAAAGAGTTCTGGCCTCTAAATATTTTTCAATTGATTAACAACAATTTCGATCAGCATCTCACCTAAAGAATAGTGAGATGCTGGTGCAGAAAAGTGAAATCTGAGCTCTTTACTAGCTTCTGAATGAAGTTCTAGTGCTCTTCGACTGTTTCGAAAAAAGTTCTGGCCTCTAAATATTTTTTAACTAATGAACAACAATTTCTATCAGCATCTCACCTAAAGAATAGTGAGATGCTGGTGCATAAAAGTGAAATCTGAGCTCTTTACTAGCTTCTGAATAAAGTTCTAGTGCTCTTCGATTGTTTCAAAAAAAGTTCTGGCCTCTAAATATTTTTTAATTAATTAACAACAATTTCTATCAGCATCTCACCTGAAGAATAGTAAGATGCTGGTGCATAAAAGAAAAATCTGACCCTTTTACTAGCTTCTGAGTAAAGTTCTAGTGCTATTCGATCGTTTTGTGAAGAGTTCTGACCTAAAAATATTTTTCAATTGATTAACCACAACTTCGATCGGCATCTCACCTATAAAATAGTGAGATGCTAGTGCATAAAAACAAAATCTGAGTCTTCTACTAGCTTCTAAGTGAAGTTCTAGTACCCTTCGATTGTTTTGAAAAGAGTTCTAACCTCTAAATATTTTTCAATTAATTAATAACAATTTTTATCAGCATCTCACCTATAGAATAGTGAGATGCTGGTGCATAAAAGCGAAATCGAAGTCCTTTACTTGCTTCTGAGTAAAGTTCCAGTGCTATTCGATTGTTTCCTGAAGAGTTCTGACCTCAAATGATTGTTCAATTAATTAACCACAATTTCGATCGGAATCTCACCTATAAAATAGTAAGATGCTAGTTCATAGAAATAAAATCTAAGCCTTTAACTAGCTTCTAAGTGAAGTTCTAGTGCTCTTTGATTGTGTTGAAAAGAGTACCGACCTCTGAAAATTTTTCGATTAATTAATAACAATTTTTATCAGCATCTCACCTATAGAGTAGTGAGATGCTGGTGCATAAAAGCAAAATCAAAGTCCTTTACTAGCTTCTGAGTAAAGTTCTAGTGCTATTCGATTGTTTCGTAATGAGTTCTGACCTATAAATATTTTTCAATTAATTAACAACAATTTTTATCAGCATCTCACCTAAAGAATAGTGAGATGCTGGTGCATAAAAGCAAAATCTAACCCTCTTACTAGCTTCTGAGTAAAGTTCTAGTGCTATTCGATTGTTTCGTGAAGAGTTCTGACCTCAAATGATTTTTCAATTAATTAACCACAATTTCCATCGGCATCTCACCTATAAAATAGTGAGATGCTAGTGCATAGAAACGAAATCTAAGCCTTTTACTAGCTTCTAAGTGAAGTTCTAGTGCTCTTTGATTGTTTTGAAGAGAGTTCTGACCTCTAAAAATTTTTCAATTAATTAACAACAATTTCTATCAGCATCTCGCCCATGGAATAGTGAGATGCTGGTGCATAAAAGTAAAATCTGAGCCCTTTTGTAGCTTCTGAATGAAGTTCTAGTGCTCTTCAATTGTTTCGATGAGAGTTCTGGCCTCTAAATATTTTTTAATTAATTAGCGATAATTTTTAGCAGCATCTCACCTGAAGAATAGTGAGATGCTGGTGCGTAAAAGTGGAATCTGAGCGTTTCACTAGCTTCTGAATGAAGTTCTAGTGCTCATCGACTGTTTCGAAAAGAGTTCTGGCCTCTAAATATTTTTTAATTAATTAACAAACAATTTCTAACAGCATCTCACATGAAGAATAGTGAGATGCTGGTGCATAAAAGCAAAATCTGACCCTTTTACTAGCTTCTGAGTAAAGTTCTAGTGCTATTTAATTGTTTCGTGAAGAGTTCTGACCTCAAAATATTTTTAAATTAATTAACCATAATTTCGATCGGGATCTTACCTATAAAATAGTGAGATGCTAGTGCATATAAACAAAATCTAAGCCTTTTACTAGCTTCTGAGTAAAGTTCTAGTACTCTTCAATTGTTTTGAGAAAAGTTCCGACCTCTAAATATTTTTCAATTAATTAATAACAATTTTTATCAGCATCTCTCCCATGGAATAGTGAGATGCTGGTGCATAAAAGTGAAATCTGAGCCCTTTACTAGCTTCTGAATGAAGTTCTAGGGCTCTTCAATTGTTTCGAAAAGAGTTCTGGCCTCTAAATATTTTTTAATTAATTAACGATAATTTTTAGCAGCATCTCACCTGAAGAATAGTGAGATGCTGGTGCGTAAAAGTGGAATCTGAGCCCTTTACTAGCTTCTGAATGAAGTTCTAGTGCTCTTCGATTGTTTCGAGAAGAGTTCTGGCCTATAAATATTTTTAAATTAATTAACAACAATTTCCATCAGCATCTCACATGAAGAATAGTGAGATGCTGGTGCATAAAAGCAAAATCGAAGTCCTTTACTAGCTTCTGAGTAAAGTTCTAGTGCTATTCGATTTTTTCGTAAAGAGTTCTGACCTCTAAATATTTTTCAATTAATTAACAACAATTGTTATCAGCATCTCACCTATAAATTAGTGAGATGCTGGTGCATGAAAGTGAAATCTGAGCCCTTAACTAGCTTCTGAATGAAGTTCTAGTGCTCTTTAATTGTTTCGAAAAGAGTTCTGGCCTCTAAATATTTTTAAATTAATTAACAACAATTTCGATCAGCATCTCACCTAAAGAATAGTGAGATGCTAGTGCATAAAAACAAAATCTGAGTCTTCTACTAGCTTCTAAGTGAAGTTCTAGTACCCTTCGATTGTTTTGAAAAGAGTTCTAACCTCTAAATATTTTTCAATTAATTAATAACAATTTTTATCAGCATCTCACCTATAGAATAGTGAGATGCTGGTGCATAAAAGCGAAATCGAAGTCCTTTACTTGCTTCTGAGTAAAGTTCTAGTGCTATTCGATTGTTTCCCGAAGAGTTCTGACCTCAAATGATTGTTCAATTAATTAACCACAATTTCGATCGGCATCTCACCTATAAAATAGTAAGATGCTAGTTCATAGAAATGAAATCTCAGCCTTTTACTAGCTTCTAAGTGAAGTTCTAGTGCTCTTTGATTGTGTTGAAAAGAGTTCCGACCTCTGAAAACTTTTCGATCAATTAATAACAATTTTTATCAGCATCTCACCGATAGAGTAGTGAGATGCTGGTGCATGGAAGCAAAATCAAAGTCCTTTACTAGCTTCTGAGTAAAGTTCTAGTGCTATTCGATTGTTTCGTAATGAGTTCTGACCTATAAATATTTTTCAATTAATTAAGAACAATTTTTATCAGCATCTCACCTAAAGAATAGTGAGATGATGGTGCATAAAAGCAAAATCTAACCCTCTTACTAGCTTCTGAGTAAAGTTCTAAGGCTATTCGATTGTTTCGTGAAGAGTTCTGACCTCAAATGATTTTTTAGTTAATTAACCACAATTTCCATCGGGATCTCAACTATAAAATAGTGAGGAGCTAGTGCATAGAAACGAAATCTAAGCCTTTTACTAGCTTCTAAGTGAAGTTCTTGTGCTTTTTGATTGTTTTGAAGAGAGTTCTGGCCTCTAAAAATTTTTCAATTAATTAACAACAATTTCTATCAGCATCTCACCTAAAGGGTAGTGAGATGCTAGTGCATAAAAGCAAGATCTGACCCTTTTACTAGATTCTGAGTAAAGTTCTAGTGCTATTCGATCGTTTCGTGAAGAGTTCTGACCTCAAAATATTTTTAAATTAATTAACCACAATTTCGATCGGCATCTCACCTATAAAATAGTGAGATGCTAGTGCATAAAAACGAAATCTAAGCCTTTTACTAGCTTCTGAGAAAAGTTCTAGTACTCTTTAATTTTTTTGAGAAGAGTTCTGACCTCTAAATATTTTTCAATTAATTAATAACAATTTTTATCAGCATCTCACCTTTAGAATAGTGAGATGCTGGTGCATAAAAGCAAAATCAAAGCCCTTCACTAGCTTCTGAGTAAAGTTCTAGTGCTATACGATTGTTTCGTAGAGAGTTCTGACTTCGAAATATTTTTCAAATAATTAACAACAATTTTTATCAGCATCTCACCTATAGAATAGTGAGATGCTGGTGCGTAAAAGCAAAATCAAAGTCCTTAACTAGCTTCTGAGTAGAGTTCTAGTGCTATACGATTGTTTTGTGAAGAGTTCTGACCTCTAAATATTTTTCAAATAATTAACAACAATTTTTATCAGCATCTCACATATAGAATAGTGAGATGCTGGTGCATAAAAGTGAAATCCAAGCCCTTTACTAGCTTCTGAATAAAGTTCTAGTGCTCTTCGACTGTTTCGAGAAGAGTTCTGGCCTATAAATATTTTTTAATTAATTAAGAACAATTTCTATCAGCATCTCACATGAAGAATAGTGAGATGCTGGTGCATAAAAGCAAAATCTGACCCTCTTACTAGCTTCTGAGTAAAGTTCTAGTGCTATACGATTGTTTCATAGAGAGTTCTGACCTCTAAATATTTTTCAAATAATTAACAACAATTTTTATCAGCATCTCACATATAGAATAGTGAGATGCTGGTGCATAAAAGCAAAATCGAAGAGCATCTCACTATTCTATAGGTGAGATGCTGATAAAAATTGTTGTTAATTAATTGAAAAATATTTAGAGGTCAGAACTCATTACGAAACAATCGAATAGCACTAGAACTTTACGCAGAAGCTAGTAAAGGACTTAGGATTTGCTTTTATGCACCAGCATCTCACTATTCTATAGGTGAGATGCTGATAAAAATTGTTATTAATTAATTGAAAATCATTTAGTGGTCGGAACTCTTTTCAAAACAATTGAAGAGTACTCGAACTGCACTCAGAAGCTAGTAAACGGTTCAGATTTTGTTTTTTTTGCACTAGCATCTCATTGTTTTGTAGGTGAGATGCCGATCGAAGTTGTGGTTAATAGATTGAAAAATATTTTGAGGTTATAACTCTTCACAAAACAATCAAATAGCACTAGAACTTCATTCAGAAGATAGTAAAGGGCTTAGATTTCGCTTTTATTCATCAGCATCTCACTATTCTATATGTGAGATGCTGATAAAAATTGTTGTTAATTATTCAAAAAATATTTAGCGGTCAGAACTCTTTACGGAACAATCGTATAGCACTAGAACTTTATTCAGAAGCTAGTAAAGGACTTAGATTCTGCTTTTATGCACCAGCATCTCTCTATTCTATAGGTGAGATGCTGATAAAAATTGTTATTAATTAACCGAAAAAATTTTTAGAGGTCGGAACTCTGTTCAAAACAATCGAAGAGCACTAGAACTTCACTTAGAAGCTAGTAAAAGGCTTGAATTTCGTTTTTATGCACTAGCATCTTACTATTTTATAGGTGAGATGCCGATCGAAATTGTGGTTAATTAATTGAAAAATCATTTGAAGTCAGAACTCTTCACGAAACAATCGAATAGCACTAGAACTTTACTCAGAAGCTAGTAAAAGGTTAGATTTTGCTTTTATGCACCAGAATCTCACTATTCTTTAGGTGAGATGCTGATAAAAATTGTTGTTAATTGATTGAAAAATATTCTGAGGTCAGATCTCTTCACGAAACAATCAAATAGCACTAGAACTTTACTCAGAAGCTAGTAAAAGGGTCAGATTTTGCTTTAATGCACCGGCATCTCACTATTCTTTAGGTAAGATGCTGTTAGAAATTGTTGTTAATTAATTAAAAAATATTTAGAGGCCAGAACTTTTTTCGAAACAATCGAAGAGCACTAGAACTTCATCCAGAAGCTAGTAAAGGGCTTAGATTTCACTTTTATGCACCAGCATCTCACTATTCCATATGTGAGATGCTGATAAAAATTGTTGTTAATTATTTGAAAAATATTTAGAGGTCAGAACTCTCTACGAAACAATCGTATAGCACTAGAACTTTACTCAGAAGCTAGTTAGAGGGTCAGGTTTTGCTTTTATGCACCAGCATCTCACTATTCTTGATGTGAGATGCTGATAGAAATTGTTCTCAATTAATTAAAAAATATTTATAGGCCAGAACTCTTCTCGAAACAGTCGAAGAGCACTAGAACTTCATTCAGAAGCTAGTACAGGGCTTGGATTTCACTTTTATGCACCAGCATCTCACTATTCTATATGTGAGATGCTGATAAAAATTGTTGTTAATTATTTGAAAAATATTTAAAGGTCAGAACTCTTCACAAAACAATCGTATAGCACTAGAACTTTACTCAGAAGCTAGTAAAGGACTTTGATTTTGCTTTTACGCACCAGCATCTCACTATTCTATAGGTGAGATGCTGATAAAAAATGTTGTTAATTATTTGAAAAATATTTAGAAGTCAGAACTCTCTACGAAACAATCGTATAGCACTAGAACTTTACTCAGAAGCTAGTAAAGGGCTTTGATTTTGCTTTTATGCACCAGCATCTCACTATTCTAAAGGTGAGATGCTGATAAAAATTGTTATCAATTAATTGAAAAATATTGAGAGGTCAGAACTCTTTTTGAAACAATCGAAGGGTACTAGAACTTCACTAAGAACCTAGTAGAAGGCTCAGATTTTGTTTTTATGCACTAGCATCTCACTATTTTATAAGTGAGATGCCGATCGAAATTGTAGTTAATTAATTGAAAAATATTCTGAAGTCAGAACTCTTCACGAAACAATCAAATAGCACTAGAACTTTACTCAGAAGCTAGTAAGAGGGTCAGATTTTGCTTTTATGCACCAGCATCTCACTATTCTTCATGTGAGATGCTGATGGAAATTGTTGTTAATTATTTTAAAAATATTTATAGGCCAGAACTCTTCTCGAAACAATCGAAGAGCACTAGAACTTCATTCAGAAGCTAGTAAAAGGCTCAGATTCCACTTTTATGCACCAGCATCTCACTATTCTTCAGGTGAGATGCTGCTAAAAATTATCGTTAATTAATTAAAAAATATTTAGAGGCCAGAACTCTTATCGAAACAATTGAAGAGCACTAGAACTTCATTCAGAAGCTACAAGAGGGCTCAGATTTTACTTTTATGCACCAGCATCTCACTATTCCATGGGCGAGATGCTGATAAGAATTGTTATTAATTAATTGAAAAATATTTAGAGGTCAGAACTCTTCTCAAAAAAATTGAAGAGTACTGGAACTTTACTCAGAAGCTAGTAAAAGGCTTAGATTTCGTTTTTATGCACTAGCATCTCATTATTTTATAGGTGAGATGTCGATCGAAATTGTAGTTAATTAATTAATTTAAAAATATTTTGAGGTCAGAACTCTTCACGAAACGATCGAATAGCACTAGAACTTTACTCAGAATCTAGTAAAAGGGTCAGATTTTGCTTTTATGCACTAGCATCTCACTACCCTTTCGGTGAGATGCTGATAGAAATTGTTGTTAATGAATTGAAAAATTTTTAGAGGTCAGAACTCTCTTCAAACAATCAAAGAGCACTAGAACTTCACTTAGAAGCTAGTAAAAGGCTTAGATTTCGTTTCTATGCACTAGCATCTCACTATTTTATAGGTGAGATGCTGATGGAAATTGTGGTTAATTAATTGAAAAATCATTTGAGGTCAGAACTCTTCACGAAACAATCGAATAGCACTAGAACTTTAATCAGAAGCTAGTAAGAGGGTTAGATTTTGCTTTTATGCACCAGCATCTCACTATTCTTTAGGTGAGATGCTGATAAAAATTGTTGTTAATTAATTGAAAAATATTTATAGGTCAGAACTCATTAGGAAACAATCGAATAGCACTAGAACTTTACTCAGAAGCTAGTAAAGGACTTTGATTTTGCTTTTATGCACCAGCATCTCACTACTCTATAGGTGAGATGCTGATAAAAATTGTTATTAATTAATCGAAAAATTTTCAGAGGTCGGTACTCTTTTCAACACAATCAAAGAGCACTAGAACTTCACTTAGAAGCTAGTAAAAGGCTTAGATTTCATTTCTATGAACTAGCATCTTACTATTTTATAGGTGAGATGCCGATCGAAATTGTGGTTAATTAATTGAACAATCATTTGAGGTCAGAACTCTTTAGGAAACAATCGAATAGCACTAGAACTTTACTCAGAAGCAAGTAAAGGACTTCGATTTCGCTTTTATGCACCAGCGTCTCACTATTCTATAGGTGAGATGCTGATAAAAATTGTTATTAATTAATTGAAAAATATTTAGAGGTTAGAACTCTTTTCAAAACAATCGAAGGGTACTAGAACTTCACTTAGAAGCTAGTAGAAGACTCAGATTTTGTTTTTATGCACTAGCATCTCACTATTTTATAGGTGAGATGCAGATCGAAGTTGTGGTTAATTAATTGAAAAATATTTTTAGGTCAGAACTCTTCACAAAACGATCGAATAGCACTAGAACTTTACTCAGAAGCTAGTAAAAGGGTCAGATTTTTCTTTTATGCACCAGCATCTCACTATTCTTCAGGTGAGATGCTGATAGAAATTGTTGTTAATTAATTAAAAAATATTTAGAGGCCAGAACTTTTTTCGAAACAATCGAAGAGCACTAGAACTTTATTCAGAAGCTAGTTAAGAGCTCAGATTTCACTTTTATGCACCAGCATCTCACTATTCTTTAGGTGAGATGCTGATAAAAATTGTTGTTAATTAATTAAAAAATATTTAGAGGCCAGAACTTTTTTCGAAACAATCGAAGAGCACTAGAACTTCATTCAGAAGCTAGTAAAGAGCTCACATTTCACTTTTCTGCACCAGCATCTCACTATTCTTTAGGTGAGATGCTGATCGAAATTGTTGTTAATCAATTGAAAAATATTTAGAGGCCAGAACTCTTTTCGAAACAATTGAAGAGCACTAGAACTTCATTCAGAATCTCGTAAAGGGCTCAGATTTCACTTTTATGCACCAGCATCTCACTATTCTATAGGTGAGATGCTGATAAAAATTGTTATTAATTAATCGAAAATTATTCAGAGGTCAGAACTCTTTTCAAAACAATCGAAGGGTACTAGAACTTCACTTAGAAGCTAGTAGAAGACTCAGATTTTGTTTTTATGCACTAGCATCTCACTATTTTATAGGTGAGATGCCGATCGAAGTTGTGGTTAATCAATTGAAAAATATTTTCAGGTCAGAACTCTTCACAAAACGATCGAATAGCACTAGAACTTTACTCAAAAGCTAGTAAAAGGGTCAGATTTTTCTTTTATGCACCAGCATCTCACTATTCTTCAGGTGAGATGCTGATAGAAATTGTTGTTGATTAATTTAAAAATATTTAGAGGCCAGAACTTTTTTGAAACAATCGAAGAGCACTAGAACTTTATTTAGAAGCTAGTAAAGAGCTCAGATTTCACTTTTCTGCACTAGCATCTCACTTTTCTTTGGGTGAGATGCTGATTGAAATTGTTGTTAATCAATTGAAAAATATTTAGAGGCCAGAACTCTTTTCGAAACAATTGAAGAGCACTAGAACTTCATTCAGAATCTAGTAAAGGGCTCAGATTCCACTTTTATGCACCAGCATCCCACTATTCTATAGGTGAGATGCTGATAAAAATTGTTGTTAATTAATTGAAAAACATTTCGAGGTCAGAACTGTTTACGAAACAATCGAATAGTACTAGAACTTTACTTAGAATCTAGTAAAAGGGTCAGATTTTGCTTTTATGCACCAGCATCTTACTATTCTTTAGGTGAGATGGTGATCGAAATTGTTGTTAATCAATTGAAAAATATTTAGAGGCCAGAACTCTTTTCGAAACAATTGAAGAGCACTAGAACTTCATTCAGAATCTAGTAAAGGGCTCAGATTTCACTTTTATGCACCAGCATCTCACTATTCTATTGGTGAGATGCTGATAAAAATTGTTGTTAATTAATTGAAAAATATTTAGAGGTCAGAACTCTTTTCAAAACAATTGAAGAGTACTAGAACTTTACTCAAAAGCTAGTAAAAGGCTTAGATTTCGTTTTTATGCACTAGCATCTCACTATTTCATAGGTGAGATACCGATCGAAATTGTGGTTATTCAATTTAAAAATATTTTGAGGTCAGAACTCTTCACGAAACGATCGAATAGCACTAGAACTTTACTCAGAATCTAGTAAAAGGGTCAGATTTTGCTTTTATGCACCAGCATCTCACTACTCTTTAGGTGAGATGCTGATCGAAATTGTTAATCAATTGAAAAATATTCAGAGGCCAGAACTCTTTTCGAAACAATTGAAGAGCACTAGAACTTCATTCAGAATCTAGTAAAGGGCTCAGATTTCACTTTTATGCACCAGCATCTCACTATTCTATAGGTGAGATGCTGATAAAAATTGTTGTTAATCAATTGAAAAATTTTTAGAGGTCAGAACTCTTTACGAAACAATCGAATAGCACTAGAGCTTTACTCAGAAGCTCGTAAAGGACTTTGATTTTGCTTTCATGCACCAGCATCTCACTATTCTATAGGTGAGATGCTGATAAAAATTGTTATTAATTAATTGAAAAGTATTTAGATATCATAACTCTTTTCAAAACAATCGAAGAGCACTAGTATTTCACTCAAAAGCTAGTCAATGGCTTAGATTTCGTTTTTATGCACTAGCATCTCACTATTTTATAGGTGACATGCCGATCGAAATTGTGGTTAATTAATTGAAAAATATTCTGAGGTCAGAACTCTTCACGAAACAATCAAATAGCACTAGAACTTTACTTGGAAGCTAGTAAAAGGGTCAGATTTTGCTTTTATGCACCAGCATCTCACTATTCTTTAGGTGAGATACTGTTAGAAATTGTTGTTGATTAATTAAAAAAAATTTAGAGGCGAGAACTCTTTTCGAAACAATCGAAGAGCACTGGAACTTCATTCAGAAGCTAGTAAAAGGCTCAGATTCCACTATTATGCACCAGCATCTCACTATTCTTCAGGTGAGATGCTGCTAAAAATTATCGTTAATTAATTGAAAAATATTCAGAGGTCAGAACTCTTTACGAAACAATCGAATAGCACTAGAACTTTACTGAGAAGCTGGTAAAGGACTTCGATTTTGCTTTTATGCACAAGCATCTCGCTGTTCTATAGGTGAGATGCTGATAAAAATTGTTATTAATTAATTGAAAAATATTTAGAGGTCAGAACTCTTTTCAAAACAATTAATGAGTACTAGAACTTTACTCAGAAGCTAGTAAAAGGCTTAGATTTCGTTTTTATGCACTAGCATCTCACTATTTTATAGGTGAGATGCCGATCGAAATTGTGGTTAATTAATTTAAAAATATTTTGAGATCAGAACTCTTCACGAAACGGTCGAATAGCACTGAAACTTTACTCGGAAGCTAATAGAAGGGTCAGATTTTGCATTTATGCACCAGCATCTCACTGTTCTTCAGGTGAGATGGTGATAGAAATTCTTGTTAATTAATTTAAAAATATTTGGAGGCCAGAACTCTTTTCGAAACAATTGAAGAGCGCTAGCACTTTATTCAGAAGCTAGTAAAGAGCTCAGATTTCACTTTTATGCACCAGCATCTCACTATTCTTTAGGTGAGATGCTGATCGAAATTGTTGTTAATCAATTGAAAAATATTTAGAGGCCAGAACTTTTTTCGAAACAATTGAAGAGCACTAGAACTTCAATCAGAATCTAGTAAAGGGCTTAGATTTCACTTTTATGCACCAGCATCTCACTATTCTATAGGTGAGATGCTGATAAAAATTGTTGTTAATTAATTGAAAAATTTTTAGAGGTCAGAACTCTTTACGAAACAATCGAATAGCACTAGAACTTTACTCAGAAGCTAGTAAAGGACTTCGATTTTCCTTTTATACACCAGCATCTCACTATTCTATAGGTGAGATCCTGATAAAAATTGTTATTAATTAATTGAAAAGTATTTAGAGATCATAACTCTTTTCAAAACAATCGAAGAGCACTAGTATTTCACTCAAAAGCTAGTAAATGGCTTAGATTTCGTTTTTATGCACTAGCATCTCACTATTTTATAGGTGAGATGCCGATCGAAATTGTGGTTAATTAATTGAAAAATATTCTGAGGTCAGAACTCTTCACGAAACAATCAAATAGCACTAGAACTTTACTTGGAAGCTAGTAAAAGGGTCAGATTTTGCTTTTATGCACCAGCATCTCACTATTCTTTAGGTGAGATACTGTTAGAAATTGTTGTTGATTAATTAAAAAAAATTTAGAGGCCAGAACTCTTTTCGAAACAATCGAAGAGCACTAGAACTTCATTCAGAAGCTAGTAAAAGGCTCAGATTCCACTTTTATGCACCAGCATCTCACTATTCTTCAGGTGAGATGCTGCTAAAAATTATCGTTAATTGATTGAAAAATATTCAGAGGTCAGAACTCTTTACGAAACAATCGGATAGCACTAGAACTTTACTCAGAAGCTAGTAAAGGACTTCGATTTTGCTTTTATGAACCAGCATCTCACTGTTCTATAGGTGAGATGCTGATAAAAATTGTTATTAATTAATTGAAAAATATTTAGAGGTCAGAACTCTTTTCAAAACAATCAAAGATCTCACTATTTTATAGGTGAGATGCCGATCGAAATTGTGTTGAATTAATTGAAAATTATTCTGAGGTCAGAACTCTTCACGAAACAATCAAATAGCACTAGAACTTTAATTAGAAGCTGGTAAAGGACTTCGATTTTGCTTTTATACACAAGCATCTCACTGTTCTATAGGTGAGATGCTGATAAAAATTGTTATTAATTAATTGAAAAATATTTAGAGGTCAGAACTCTTTTCAAAACAATTAAAGAGTACTAGAACTTTACTCAGAAGCTAGTAAAAGGCTTAGATTTCGTTTTTATGCACTAGCATCTCACTATTTTATAGGTGAGATGCCGATCGAAATTGTGGTTAATTAATTTAAAAATATTTCGAGATCAGAACTCTTCTTGAAACGATCGAATAGCACTAGAACTTTACTCAGAAGCTAATAGAAGGGTCAGATTTTGCTTTTATGCACCAGCATCTCACTGTTCTTCAGGTGAGATGCTGATAGAAATTGTTGTTAATTAATTAAAAAATATTTAGAGGCCAGAACTCTTTTCGAAACAATTGAAGAGCGCTAGAACTTCATTCAGAAGCTAGTAAAGAGCTCAAATGTCACTTTTATGCACCAGCATCTCACTATTCTTCAGGTGAGATGCTGATTGAAATTGTTGTTAATTAATTAAAAAATATTTACAGGCCAGAACTCTTTTCGAAACAATTGAAAAGTACTAGAACTTCATTCAGAAGCTAGTAAAGGGCTCACATTTCACTTTTATGCACCAGCATCTCACTATTTTATGGGTGAGATGCTGATAAAAATTGTTATTAATTAATTGAAAAATATTTAGAGGTCAGAACTCTTTTCAAAACAATTGAAGAATACTAGAACTTTACTCAGAAGCTAGTAAAAGGCTTAGATTTTGTTTTTATGCACTAGCATCTCACTATTTCATAGGTGAGATACCGATCGAAATTGTGGTTATTCAATTTAAAAATATTTTGAGGTCAGAACTCTTCACGAAACGATCGAATAGCACTAGAACTTTACTCAGAATCTAGTAAAAGGGTCAGATTTTGCTTTTATGCACCAGCATCTCACTATTCTTTAGGTGAGATGCTGATAGAAATTGTTGTTAATTAATTAAAAAATATTTAGAGGCCAGAACTTTTTTCGAAACAATCGAAGAGCACTAGAACTTTATTCAGAAGCTAGTAAAGAGCTCAGATTTCACTTTTCTGCACCAGCATCTCACTATTCTTTAGGTGAGATGCTGATCGAAATTGTTGTTAATCAATTGAAAAATATTTAGAGGCCAGAACTCTTTTCGAAACAATTGAAGAGCACTAGAACTTTATTCAGAATCTAGTAAAGGGCTCAGATTTCACTTTTATGCACCAGCATCTCACTATTCTATAGGTGAGATGCTGATAAAAATTGTTGTTAATTAATTGAAAATTTTTTAGAGGTCAGAACTCTTTACGAAACAATCGAATAGCACTAGAACTTTACTCAGAAGCTAGTAAAGGACTTCGATTTTGCTTTTATGCACCCGCATCTCACTATTCTGTAGGTGAGATGCTGATAAAAATTGTTATTAATTAATTGAAAAATATTTAGAGGTCAGAACTCTTTTCAAAACAATTGAAGAGTACTAAAACTTTACTCAGAAGCTAGTAAAAGGCTTAGATTTCGTTTTTATGCACTAGCATCTCACTATTTTATAGGTGAGATGCCGATCGAAATTGTGGTTAATTAATTTAAAAATATTTTGAGATCAGAACTCTTCACGAAACGATCGAATAGCACTAGAACTTTACTTAGAATCTAGTAAAAGGGTCAGATTTTGCTTTTATGCACCAGCATCTTACTATTCTTTAGGTGAGATGCTGATCGAAATTGTTGTTAATCAATTGAAAAATATTTAGAGGCCAGAACTCTTTCTGAAACAATTGAAGAGCACTAGAACTTCATTCAGAATCTAGTAAAGGGCTCAGATTCCACTTTTATGCACCAGCATCCCACTATTCTATAGGTGAGATGCTGATAAAAATTGTTGTTAATTAATTGAAAAACATTTCGAGGTCAGAACTGTTTACGAAACAATCGAATAGCACTAGAACCTGACTCAGAAGCTAGTAAAGGACTTCGATTTTGCTTTTATGCACCAGCATCTCACTATTCTATAGGTGAGATGCTGATAAAAATTGTTATTAATTAATCGAAAATTATTCAGATGTCAGAACTCTTTTCAAAACAATCGAAGAGCTCTAGAACTTCACTCAGAAGCCAGTAAAGGGCTTAGAATTCTCTTTTATGCACCAGCATCTCACTTTTCCATACGTGAGGTGCCGATAAAAATTGTTGTTAATTAATTCAAATATTTTTAGAGGTCAGAACTCTTTTCGAAACAATCGAAGAGTACTAGAACTTTACTCTCAATTCCGGAAAGTACTTTATTTTTGCATTTGTTCACCAGCATCTCACGATCGTTTCGTTGAGATGCTGATAAAAATTGTTATAAACTATTTTAAAAATAATTAGAAACTACAACTTTTCGTGATTCTTAACTGACCATTATTCTTGATAGTCTTTGTAGCGGTAAAAGCTTGAAAACGGGCAGAAAAGCCATATGAAATAATTATTTTTTTTTAATAAATTTTTTTTTCTTTCAATTGTACAGAACTATTTATAGAGTTTGTCTAGGAGGCAGAACTCAACGTTTTTTTACTTCTGCTCCACCAAACATTCGAATTTCGATGAGATGCTATCTCGTATTTACGCGAAGTTAGCATCTCATTTATACTAATTACGATTTGGGAGCTTTAATTAATAGAACTATTGCTAAAACCTATCAAGAACTATAGAACTATGTTGGATGCTAATGAATCTGCAATTTATTTTTGAGATGCTAACATTTGAGATGCTAGCTTCACACACATGAAACGAATGTGTCCGTTCAGATTTATTTGATTGCCCGAGTGCGATATCTCACGATCTTTTTTTCTCTCCTCTGCATATATTTTCCTTGTTGCACCTCAATGTCCAACAAAACGCCCAAAAGGCTTGTTTCTTTCCTCGGTATCGATGATGCTGAAGTTTGCATCGTTTTAATCAGTGTTGGGCAGCAGCAAATACATTCGTCACCAAATTACATGTTTAATTACTCATTACTTCGAGCATCTTTATTAAATTAAATTTTACACATTATTTTGAGCATTTTAATTAAATTTAATTTAATTACTCTTTAATTCGAGTATTTTAATTTAATTTAATTACACATTACTTGGAGCATTTGTAATTGAATGAAATTTAATTAAATGTTCGAAGTAATGGGTAATAAAATGAAATTCAATTTAAATGTTCGAAGTAATGGGTAATAAAATAAAATTTAATTAAAATGCTCAAAGTAATGGGTAATTAAATAAAATTTAATTAAAATGTTCGAAGTAATGGGTAATAAAATAAAATTTAATTAAAATGCTCAAAGTAATGCATAATTAAATCAAATTTAATGTGAATGTTCGAAGTAATGGGCAATTAAATTAAATTAAATTGTTCAAATTACTGGGTACCTAAATTAAATTAAATTAAATTAAAATTCTTGAAGTATTACAAATTTGCACACCTCTGGTTTAATTTTCAATAAAATTAATCGTTCCTGATAAATTTTCAAAATGCAAAATCGTTAAAATGTATTTTGAGTCCCGATTAAGAACCTGGGATTTTTAATGCAAAAGCAAATGATAAAATTCATTGAAAATAAATTGAAAAATCTATTTTCGTTGCAACGATGCAAACTTTAATATAATCGATATTGCAAATCGACTGATCATTCGATGAGTCAATGCGAAAAATGCGTCAGAGCGCCACGTCTTCCAATTTGTTCCGGAGATATTCGATTTTTCTTTCTCTTCGCAAAGATTGTACGATGACGAATGATCATTCTTCTTCATAGTCCCGTGAATTTTCACGGAATCGTTGCCGCACTTTTCGCGAGGAAAATCAAATAATCACCGAGCGTTGGGAAAACGAGCCGCGGACAATTTAGATTTTACGAGACTGATAACGACGTGCAATTAACATACGCGTTCTGCTCTGCTATTTTACGAGTCACGTTACGAAAAACAAACTTCCACGATTTGCAAACGTTTCCGGGATTAAATGAGAGCTCGAAAAAATTGTTGAAAAAATTAAATCGCCATTTAAAATGTATTTCTGGACATTCGGAAAAATTCCCTCGTTCTGACAATTTGAATAATATTTTTTTGATAATTTTTAAAAATTTAGGAGTAAAGAAACGATATTTGCATTTTTCTGGGAAGAGTTTGAATATTAAAAAAATTGAATGTAATATAATTCCAATAAAACCGATCAATCTCAGCATTCATAAACTGAGGATAATGGATTCGATATATTTCGATTCCATCAAATTTTTACTACAGGGATATTTTCAAATCGTCTTTGGTTATTATTAATTTTCAAAGGCGATAAGGAACTTTGAAAATCGAAAAAATCGTCAAAAACTTTAGCTAAGACAAACGTGGACGTGAATTTTTAATTTCGTCATAATTTTTACAGTTCCATAAATTAAAATCAGAGTTTTCACGTGAAAGTAGGAAAACTCATTAATAAATTCATGAATTATTAATCCATTTATAATTAAAAGCTAATTAATAAAACAAACTCATTAATAAACCAGTCATATTCACGTGGGGCGAAAATAGTCATTTATTTTTACGACGTTTTTCATTCGAAATGTGTATAAGTAATTTTTGAAATATCATTACTGATTTGCATGACAAAAAAAGCATCTCTCTTCTGTTTTTTCTATCTTAAGGCGATATTCTGGTCTAGAAACCTACATTTTAAGCGATTTGTCGAGCTCGATAAAAAAAAACCAAAAAATATGTTTACTTTTCTTTTTTCACAATATATTTATTAATATTTTGACAAATAGCATAACTCCATAATTTATTGGAATTAAAAATTTCCTTTCGAGGCTACATTCTTAAAGGTCCAAACTTTAAGAATATGCAAAAAAATGATTTTCCAAAATTCTAGACCAGATCACCTCCTTAAAGTTACGCTCCGAAGTGACGGGCATAGTTGCTGCGCCATTAAAATAGTTATAACTCCGTAAATTATTAGAATTTCAAAATTTCTTTTCGAGGATATATTCTTAAAGGTTTAATCTTCAAGAATATGCAAAAATAATGATTTTCCAAAATTCTAGACCAGATCACCCCCTTAAAGTTACGCTCCGACGTGACTGGCATAGTTGCTGCATCATTAAAATAGTTCTAACTCCGTAAATTATTGGAATTAAAAAAATTTCTTTCGAGGCTACATTCTTGAAGGTCTAAACTTAAAAAAACTGCAAAAAAAATGATTTTCCAAAATTTTAGGCCAGATAACCCCCTTAAAGTTACACTCCGACGTGACTGGTATAGTTGCTGCGTCATTAAAATAGTTATAACTCCGTAAATTATTGGAATTTCAAAATTTCCTTTCGAGGCTACATTCTTAAAGGTCTTAACTTTAAGAATATGCAAAAAAAATTGATTTTTTCAAAATTTTCGACCAGAATACCCCCTTAATTTGATATTCAGCCAAGTCAATCCGTGGATTGCGAATTTTTATTCACGAGACGCATGCACCGGTATTGTAATGCAAAATCAACATATTAGACCGAGGACAAAAGAGATACGCGTATAAGTATACGTTTTGATGTCGTAATTCCAACAAAACGATGTACCGGTACATAGAGAGGTTATATCCTCGTGCATGCGTCGTCTCGTGACCGTCGACGTCTCTCACGAAGAGATACCCCGGAGACATCCTAGACGAGACAAAGTCGTCGTATATCCACAATGCCTCGTAATGTCCCTTCATTATCTTCACTTTCGTTTCGTCTATGAGTGCAACATTATGATCTGTGGGTCGAGACATAACGCCCACACCTATTTTTTCGTGAGACTCAGTGGTCTGAACCCTTGAAGGTTCATACTTTTATAAAATAAATTCATTGTCTATTGCTAAAATTCATCATCTATTTCATTATCTATTGCTAAAATTCATTATTGATTTTTATTATCGATTACCGTTATTTAAATAATCATTAAAACAATAATTTTATACAATAACTTCATCGTCTATTGCTAAAATTCATGATCAACTTCATTATCTATCGCTAAAATTCATTATTGATTTTTATTATCGATTAACGTTGTTTTAATAATCATTAAAACAATAATTTTATACAATAACTTCATCGTCTATTGCTAAAATTCGTGATCAATTTCATTATCTATTGCTAAAATTCATTATTGATTTTTATTATCGATTACCGTTATTTAAATAATCATTAAAACAATAATTTTATACAATTACTTCATCGTCTATTGCTAAAATTCATTATTGATTTTTATTATCGATTACCGTTGTTTTAATCGTCATTGAAACAATACTTTTATAAAATAAATTCATTGTCTATTGCTAAAATTCATTATTGATTTTTATTATCGATTACTGTTGTTTTAATAATCATTCCAATCAAAATCTTTGGGGAGACTTCTGAACCTTTCGAAATCCATATTTTTGAAAATTACATCCATTATCCATTTCTTTAATTCTCAAGAACTTTTATTTAAAAAATGCACTAATTTTGAGGACTATTGTTTCAAAATTGATCCCAGTGGGGCAAAAAATGAGATTAAGACGCCTGAAACTAATTTTGCCAAAAATGGACCATCCCTTCTCATGGTCCATTTTTTGCAAAATTAGTATCATTAACTCGTCCTACAATTGATAAGGACTTTTCATTTAGATGAGCACTAATTTTGGAGACAATATTCTCAAACTTCAAGGTCCATTTTTTTGAAAAAATAAATTTCATTATCCATTCTTACAATTGATAAAGACTTTTTGTTCAAAAAAAGCTCTAACTTTGGATAATATACTTTCAAAATTGATTCCAATCAAACTTTTCGTGAGACTATGAAGCCTGGAACCTTCAAGGTCCATATTTTTAAAAATTAATTCCATTATCAATTCCTTCGATTAATAAGGACTTGTTATTTCAAAATTGCAGTAAAATTTAATTCAGAATTCATCACAATTATTTTTCTTGATTTACTTTGTTCCTCATCCATTCCTTTTGCAATCGCCGAGATAATTTTTATTAGTCTTATTTTTTACTGTTTCATCAAAGACCATTTTTTCGTCGATTTTTATTATTAAATAACAACAACAACAACAGCAGTAATAATAATAATAATAATAATAATAATAATAATAATAATAATAATAATAATAATAATAGTAATAATAAATGTATTCACGGAAGTACTTTTTGGGGTCATTTTTTTAATAAGACGGCGATTACTTATGGTAAGAGGAAAATGATAAGTAAAGACGGAAATCTCTTGAAGAAGGGGAGGGTCATATGGAAGGAAGCGAAGAGGTCCTGGAGGTCGTGACTCCACTCGACCCGCGCCACTTGACTCCTTCACTCGAGTTCTCGTAGAAAGCCCTTTAATTAACCATAGTTGAGCACATTTCGTTGGGAGTGGAAAAAAAATGAATTATACTTCCGGGTCGAAGCCATACAGAAAATGCCTTCTCAATCTTTGAATAAATATTTTCGATAACATTTTTGGTAATCACGAAAATTTTTCAATCATGATTGTGATTACGATGAAATCCAGTGACCTTTAACAGCTCTTAACCTGACCTTAACAGAGTTATCAAAAAGAGAGAGAGAGAGAGAGAGACAGAGAATGAGGGAAAGAATTATACGACATGATCGAAGGGAGAGGGAATTACGAACCACCGCTGTGAATGTGAGTGTCCGTTTCCGGCGGAAATTCGTCGGGTTTCACGAGTGCATTTGCAAATGTGAGATCCGGTTAATAAACTGATGCCGTGATAATCCCTCGTGGCTATCAGTAAGGATGATTACACCTTAGATTCGTAAATCGCGTCATTACATACTTAAAAAAAGAATTTTTTAAATATAGAAATATGAAAATATAAATATATGAAAATATTAAAATATTAAAAATTAAAAAACTAAAATATAAATCTATGAAAAGACCAAAAAAATAAGAGTACAACAAAATTATCGAGATGCAACGTGTGATTTAAAAAAAAAAAAAATGAAAAATTAAATACCCAAAAAAAAGGATGATGAAAATATGAAAATAGCAAAATATGAAAATTTAAAAATACCAAAAAATGAGAGTTTAAAAAATGTATTGGCATGCAAGCTGTGATTTTTTTTTAAACCAGCGCCGTTAAATAAAGAAATGGACTATTAAGATATGGAAAAATAAAAATATCAAAATATAAAATTATCAAAATGAACAAATAAATAAAACCACAAAAAAATAAGAGTATAAGTTGCAGAAAAAGCAATTATTCGTAAATATTATCATCATTTGATGGAGATGGATCTCAAAGAATTGTAAATAAATTGTTTTATAATTTTTTGAAACAATGATTATCGATTTTATCGACGAAATTCTCAGAAAACCTAAAGTCAAAACCTGAATGTCCCAAAATAGCTGAAACTGATTTATAAAAGATGAAATTGATCAAACTCCACAGAAATATAGATTTTTTGTCATAAAAATTTAATATGATTTTTTCAGATTTTCAAAAAATGAGGTTTTTCAGTTATTCTTGATTTTCGGAAAAAAGTAGTTTTACGATTGTGGCGTCATAAATGCACCCAATGAGGTTACTTTGTGCTCATTTTTAAGGGTTTTGAATACAGTTTCGATTTCTCGAAGTGAAATTCTCGAATCGCAAAATTCGGCGGAGCTATACACAAAAGCAAAAAAAGTTGTTTTTCTAATCGTTAAAAGTACGCAATTTTCAAAAAATCATAACTCGTACAAATAATTTTATTTCGGGCTAGCGATTTAACAGCAATGTTTTCTCATGATAGAGAACACACGAAAATATCGAGAGTATGATCGGAGACATCAATTTTTTTGACCTGCTGGTTTGACGTTGAATCACCCATAATAAATCGGGATGCAACGTATGAATTAGAAAAAAAATCAAGTATTGAAAATCAAAGTAACCAAGATGTTAATTATTTATATAAATTGACATGTAAATAATCAAATAATTAAATAAATAATTAATTAATAAATAATAATTTAATTAATAATGAATTAGTTAAATTATATAAATTATTCACAACGGACTATTATGACTGGACGCTGCAAATTTCGATTTCAGGATTTTAGGAATTTTCGAATTTGGAATAGACACGAAGACTTAATTTTAGGCCAAATTAAAATTACCGTTGTTTTTTTATCCTCCTCGATACTTTTTTTTTTTTAATTTGCAAGAAATTTCTTTGTCGTACGATTTTTCGTATTGGTAAAGCAAGGGCACAGAAATTAGCGCAGCGTACGAGTGGGGGAATCATTTTACAGCCCTATAAGTATGCCGGCAGATAAGCGAATACGGGCAAAAGTGAGACGACAGGATGAGTTTAGTGGCGGGAAGTGCCCTCGTTATCACGCCAGTCAATTGTTTAATCTCAGCTCAGAGTCTCCTCTCATCCCCTTCCCTCGCCCCCCATATAATATATAGTATATGAAATATTACATGGGGTATTCCGTGTCAATTTATTAATGGTCAATTTATTAATGGTCAAAGAACGTCTTGACCATTAATAATTTTTTTTCAGTTTCTCGCATCATGATTTTTTTTGCTGATAAAAGCGACTGAATCTTGAAATCTGAATTCTCAAAAACTCATTTGTTTCCAGCTAATCCATTGCGTGGACCAGACCGCTCGTTTATTCTTCATTTCAAATTTTTAAGCGGTAACCTATGAGGTTTCCCAAGTATTTTTTTTTTTTGCAAATTGAAGAGGACATTTCCGGATTGCTTTTGTAATTTTTTTTTATTAAAAAATATTCACAAAAGTCGTAGATATAATCGTGTTTCTAGAGCGTGTTTGATTGAAGGCACATTGCGGTGACCACTGCTGCTCTAAAGCGGATAATCTGAAACAAAAATTTCGAATGGATTTAGTTCTTGAATGAAACAAACTAGTCTTTGAACGAAGGATTTTGCAAAATATTGATTCGGGAGTAAACGATCGCAGTTTGAAGTGAGGGGATCGATTTTTCGGGAGAAATTGATCTATTTTCGTCTGTAAAAAGAAAATTTGTCGATAGAAAATAAAATCCTTCGTTCAAAGACTGTTTTTTCATTTTTAAAATGCTCTCCCAAAATTTTGGGCATATCGGTGCCGTGGATTTTGAGTTATCGTGGTCACCGATTTCGAAAAATTAAAAATTCATCCATCGATAAACAAAAACCTACCTTTCAATCCGCATAACTCCGTTGACTTTCATCGGATCGACTCGACATTTCGACAGAATATTTTCGGAATATTGTGCTCCGAGGAATCGTCAAAATTTCGGCGTTGTCTGAGATATTTAACTAAGCGAAACCCCTTAAAAAACAGTAATTTTTCAAATCGTTTCTTGAGATTGCATGGATTGCGGGAAATGTCGATGCATCTTGATAGCGGCCATTTTTAGTATCTGGAAGAAGGTAGAAAAAAAATACAATTTTTATAAAAAAATTTGAGAATTTTTCTAAATTATAAAATTTAGTATTTTTAAAAATTTGGTATTTTTCTAAATTATAAAATTTAGTATTTTGTTATAAATAATTTTTTTTTTTGAGGGTTTAATATCAGGAGGGACAAAAAATCATGAATCTATTTCGAGAATCATTCGAGGGTCAATTTTGGGATCAGGTGTCCATAATAGTGGCGAGGAATAGCCCATATATGTGACACTGATAGAACAATTCCCTTCCTATCCTATTCCACCTTTAAACGTTTCGTCATGTACCCTCATACACTATGACACCAGACGCGAAACCGTGCAGTAAAAAGCCCGGCTATCGGGTTCCTCCTCGCGCAGCAACCGGACTCACTCGGAGATTTGCACGCACGCGTGCGTCCCGACCTCGTCTTTCCCATTCTTCGCTTACAATTCTCTACGACACTCCGCATCGTAAAAATATTGCGAAATTTCGCGTGCCATTCTGTGGGTGAAGCCTCAAAAGTATTTAAAACATTTTTTTTTTTTCAATGGAAATGAGAACTGGTCCAAAGTTTGCTTTTTATTGATTTAGAAATTTTGCTATTTAAAAATGATAAGTTCAATAAATAAAAAAATGATAATATTAAATATATTATGCTCTATTTTATCAGAAAATAATTTTTTTTAATTTGTATTTTATTAAAATATTTATTTGAATTATTTGAATTGAAATTGAATTTAAAAAAAATAAAAATAAAAACTCATGAATTATTTCTTTAATGATATTATTTAAAAGTAAAGATTTATTTTCAGAGTTTATTTATTTATATATATTCGAACTGTTGCTAAAAGTTTGCTTTTGGTTGATATACAAATTTTGTTATTTAACAATGATAATTTTTAATATTATATTATGCTGTATTTCATCAGAATTTTATTTTTGTAATTCATAACATTTTATATCAATTTTTATTTAAATAATTCGAATTAAAATTAAATTATGAAAATTAAAATTAAACCTTACGAAATCAATTCTATAAAGATTTGAGTTTATTAATGAGGTTCAATTTTGTCAATATTTTGAATTATTTCTTTAATGATCTTAGTTAAAAGTAAAGATTTATTTTCAGATATTTTGAATTTATATATATTCGAACGGCTGCTCAAAGTGTGCTTTTTTGTTGATACAAAAATTTTGCTATTTAAAAATGATAATTTCAAATATTATATAATGCTCTATTTTATCAAAATATAATTTTTTATTTATATTTTATATAAATTTGTCTTTAAATAATTCGAA
Organism: Alloplasta piceator; assembly: GCA_946863875.1. Lineage (NCBI taxonomy): Eukaryota > Metazoa > Arthropoda > Insecta > Hymenoptera > Ichneumonidae > Alloplasta > Alloplasta piceator. The sequence goes on along the minus strand of OX333075.1, from coordinate 50,575,258 downwards.
TTAAAAATGAATTTAAAAAAATTAAAATTAAAGCTCATGAATTATTTTTTTAATGACATTAGTTACGAGTAAAGATTTATTTTCAGAATTTTTAAATTAATATATATATTCGAATTGTTGCTAAAAGTTTGCTTTTGGTTGATTCAAAAATTTTGTTATTTAATATTGATAATTTCAATATTATATATTGCCTTATTTTATCCGAATATAATTTTTCTTTATTTATAATATTTTATATAAAATTGCCTTTGAATAATTTTGATTAAAATTAAATTTCAACATTAAATTGAAGTCTGAAAAAATTGAAATTTAACCTAACCTATGAAGATTTGTTTTTTAATTCATGAATTCTTATCTCGACGCGCAATAAAATTGATAAAAACAAAATTTTTAGACTTGAATTAACGAGTTTGGAAAAACGACGAGCAAAACGTTGCGTGGACGAAATTTACACGGCATGAGGTCTTTGTGTCCTAGTTAGGACAATTTATACGTTTGGGCTCTCTCAATGGCACACGAGAATTAACGGGAAGTCTCGATTAAGAGGGTCCTCTTGTAAACGTTACAGGCGGCGTACTTTCGTCAATTATCTCGTGACCTCGCGAAATCATGTTATCTCACGTAATTCTCAGACACAATCCTCGAGCTGTATAGATATATTTTTTAATCCTGAAGGAATTGGCGATTGACCCAAAGATTATAGAATCAGCAAACAAAAAATTTATCTTCAATAATAAACAATTTAGATTTAAAAACTCTCCGCTAAAAACGATAATTAAGGCTTTTCTGCCTTAATTATCGTTTTTAGCATCGATAATGATCGATAATTAAGGTTTTTTAGCCTTAATTATCGTTTAGCCTTTTAGCCTTAATTATTAAACTCAAACCTTTTTAGCTTTATTTTTATAAAGCTGAAAAGGTTTGAGGTTGAAATTTACTGTACAAATTAAGGTCAAAGTTTGAAATATAAAATTAAAATTTGAGGTTAGGACACCTTGTGATAATTAAGGCTTTTTAGCCTTAATCATCGTTTTTAGCATCGATAATTATCGATAATTAAGGCTTTTTAGCCTTAATTTTCGTTTAGCCTTTTAGCCTTAATTATTAACTTCAAGCCTTTTTAGCTTCATTTTTATAAAGCTAAAAAGGTTTGAGGTTAAAATTTACTATACAAATTAAGGTCAAAGTTTGAGATGTAAAATTAAAATTTGAGGTTAGGACACCTTGTATTAGGCTCGCAAAAAGTAGGGTAATTTCCAAATAGTAGGAAATAATTCATGATTATCCTAGAAATTACAGAATCAGCAAAAAAAATTGTATCTTCAATAATAAACAATTCAGATTTAAGAACTTGTTGCTAAAAACGATAATTAAGGCTCAAAATAAGGTTAAAAAGGTTCAAGTTTGAAATTTACGATTGAGGTCAAAGTTATAAATTGAGGTCAAAGTTTAAAATGCAAAATAAAGATTTAAGGTTAGGACACCTGAGTTAGAGCCCCAAAAAATAGTGAAATTTTTGAATTTATCCTCAGCTTCGTTGAAACGAATCTTCTCGAATTTTTTTTCGAGTGTTGTGTTACATTATTCAAGGTTACAAGATAATCCTTTTATTACAAACAATACTTTTTTTTTCTATACAAAATATTCTGAAATGATCAAAACGCCTCGACTCTGCAGCTGTTCATCAGCGTAATTTATCTCTGAAACAAAAAAAAACCAAAGAATTTCTCAATTTTTGTTAAATTTCTTTCTATGCAAACTTAAGAGATGTATTTCAAAAATTCATATTCAGCATTTTTTTTTTCCATCCAAATAAAACATTTTTCCCGGAAACTAATATTTTTCAAAGTCTCAGTATTAGACTAATTTGTAATATTTAAGAAATCTCTTGGTTTCACATAGAAAGTAATTATACAGAAGATTAGAAATTTTTCGATTTGTTTTCGTTTAAGACAAAAAAGTAATCGAAGAAATTGTAATTAATACCCTAATATTTTGTACACAAAAATTAATTTTTTTTTAAAAATCGGTTTCTAATGCAAAAATATCTTATCGTTCCTTTTCACTTTTGTAACCGAGAAAGAACTGCAAGAGTTACATTTTCAGGATCCAAGGTCAAAGTTGACCGCGAGGTCAAAGTTTGAAAAAAAATGAGGTCTAGGTTCAAAAATTCATATTTGAGGTTTTCTAATTGGTTTCTAACGCAAAAATATCTAATCGTTCCTTGTAATCGGAAAAGAATTGCAAGAGTTACATTTTCAGGAGCCAAGGTCAAAGTTGACCTTGAGGTCAAAGTTTGAAATACGAATATAAGGTCAAGGTTCAAAAATTCATATTTGAGGTTTCGTAATTGGTTTCTAATGCAAAAATATCTAATCGTTCCTTGTAACCGAGAAAGAAATGCAACAGTTACATTTTCAGGATCCAAGGTCAAAGTTGACCTTGAGGTCAGAGGTTGAAATACAAGTATGAGGTCTAGGTTCAAAAAATCTTAGTTGAGGTCAGGTTTCGAGCATTATTGTCATCGAGGAGAGCAAAAACTCACCTAAACTTGTTCCTTGAGCCTGGAACTGTGCAAACAGTGATTGCTCTTCTGAGGATCGTTGACTTCCGGTATCGGTATGATCCTCGGTGGCGTTATCCTTTGCACTCGATCGACCTCCAGCGTCTTTCTCGTGTCGTTTGCCTCGACCTCGTCGATCAGGAAACTCGTCTTTTTCGGATATTCCGATTTTTCCTTGTTCGATTCGATAATACTCGAGCGTCTTGGCGAAGCCGATGGCTCGTTCGTCCTTTCCGGGGAATCGGCGAATCTCGTGTGCCTTTAAATCATGAAGGACTATATTTTTTTTCTGGCTGATTATTTGACCAATGACTTATTCTTTTTAGCCATTTATTTGTTCAAGTAACTTGCGAGGTTGAGGAATTATTTGGGGTAATTGACCTGACCTTGAACTCACCTCGAGTCAAGAGTCGTCCTGGATGCAGATTTCTTCATGGCGCCACTCGGAAGTGGATGATCCATCGTTGGTCTCGAATTTATCCTTCTCATACTCTCCATATTTGTCCTGGAATCGTTTCTTCTCGATTCCAATGTTCCTCTCATGCTATCACGATGAGACAATTTTTTGTCCTCTTTGGATTGCAGACTCTGACGAGTTCGTCGCAGACTCGCGTTTATATCGTCGAGGACCCTGTTGTAATCCTCCTGATTCTTCAGATCCTCGACCGTGTTCACTGATGTCGCGCAACCAGGATTCACGAGATAATCGTCAACTTCAGCGATCTAAAAAATAAAGGGTTTTTTTTTGTTACTTTGACAATCGAATTGCAAAATTGATTCCTCTGTTCATATCCAAGATTTTACGGGTTTCTTTTGGCGATGAACTTGAGCCACGAAATCAAGTGGTGAATCGATGATTGAATTTTTTGTTTACACATCGATTTCGAGGGATTTATGCAATAGACCAGAGTAAAAAGTCTTAAGGCGGTATTTTAGTCTAGAGACATACATTTTGAGCGTTTTGTCGAGCTCGATGAGAAAAAAAAATATTCTTGCCATTCTTTTTTTTTCACAACATATTTACTAATATTTTGTCAATAAACAAAAAAATGTTCGAGGATAGAAAATGAAAATTGAAAAAGTTAGAAGGCAAAGTTGGGGGTAAAAAAAGGGGGTGTGCTGGTTGACACGATTGCAACCTTTCTAGTTATCCAATAAAAAAATTCAAAAAAGATTCTTAATTAGTAAGAATGTCGTTATGGTCCCGATCTCAGAGAAAACGGGAAAAAAAAAATTTCGCAGAATGGCTCTCCGAACAAAAAAGGCGTCTTTCGACGCCTTTTTCATAGTTTAAAATTTTGTTTACAATAGTAAAGGTTTTTACAATAGTAAAGATCTAAATTTTAAGAATATGCAAAAAAATTAGTTTTTTCAAAATTCTCGACCAGAATACCCCCTTAAAGTTACGCCCCTACGTGACGAACGTAGTTACTGCGTCACTAAAACAGTTATAACTCCGTAAATTGTTGGAATTTAAAAATTTCCTTTCAAAGGTATATTTTTATAGACCTAAACTTTAAGATAATGCAAAAAAATTGATTTTTTTTTCATAATTCTAGACCAGAATACTCCTTTAATACAAGGCTTTCAATCTCAGTTCATTAAACAATTTTTTTTCATCAGATTTTTTTCCAATTTTGGAGACTCGTCTCTGATAACTTTACAGAGAAAAAAATTTAAGGGAGTTAAAAATATTTTTAAAAATAATTTTTAGTTCACTGTTCTTACTGATATAGTTCAAGATTTGCTAGAAATAAATCCACTCCTGATCTCCTAGATTCCCAAAGCTGGAATTTAGATTTTAATCGGGTTGATGGATATTGAGTCATTTTTGACTATTGAGTCATTTTTGGATTTGAATATTGAGCCATTTTTGGATATTAAGCCATTTTTGAATATTGTATTGACAAAATTCCTTTCCTCATGGTGTCTCGACGCCATTTTTGGTATCAAAAAACGTTTCGCGAGTCTCTGAGTCTCGAATAAGGCCCAAAACCGTAGTTTTTGAGTTACTGCCACTTTTCCATCGAAATTTTGAATTTTACCTCATCCTGAGTGTAAAAAGTGGCTAATTTGTTGTCGGCTTGACCCGAACTGAGGCTGTTACGACGTGACGTGTCGTCGGGGCCCGTGATCATCACGGGAATCGGCGTGGGTGGCGTCGGTGCGTGCATGTGAAGGCCCCCGGTCGAAGACGCCAAACTCGAACCGGAACTCGTCGTGAGTGAACTGCTCGAGTCGTCCCGATAAGCCGGGAACGTTGCCGAACTCATACGTTCTTAAAATAAAATAAAAATTAACAATATTACATCTACATGTACGAAAAATGATCTATAGATCATTCGTCGATCTCACGGATCAAAATTCACCCTACCTAGAGGTCAAACAAGGTCAATGGTCAAGGTCAAACTTTAGGCTGCCTTTTTGGGGGATGTTATTTGGGAAGAACGTTGTATAAATTTTAAAGGGACAATTTGAGTCTCTTGACCTTTGTCCTTCGGCATTTGTGAGCGAAAGGAACCGATCTTACGAAATAAATTTTTTTCGGAAACGATTTATTGGCATTTGAAAAATAGTGAGACCATTTTAACCCCATAATTATGGGGTTGACTCCACTATTCGATTTGTACTTTATTGAGCTATTTTTGAGAAAAATTGGTTGAAAGAGTTTCGAGATCATCTTGACCCTCATTGCCCTCTTAAGATCCTTGAAAACCTGGTTTGAGGTTTTTAAAAAATCGAGAATCGACAGAGCTGAATAATGCACCTGTAATTCACTAAAAAATTGGGATAATTGAAAACTTTCGGTTCAGTGGATAATTTTTTTATTGCGAGATGAATTTTTTCTATTTTTTTAAATCAAAGAGAGTCCCTCACCTCCTTTCGCATGATGCATCGCTTTTATCTGATCCATCTGCGCTGCCGAGCACAAGGGCGTATCTACCTCGTAGGTATTATTGAAGAGGGTGTAATTGACCTCGTACTCGCCGGTCTCTTTGCGAAACGTAATTATGTGCTCGAATCTGTGACCCCAAAGAATTTCCGATGGCAAATAAGAGCTTCTCGCTTGGGTGGTCATTCCAGTTGATTCGATAACTCCTGAAATTCGATAATTCATTTCGAATCACAATTCATATTCGAATCATTTGGCACAATATTGTAATAGAGGAACAAATAGTTATTCCAAAAATTATTAATATTTATTATTATTATTATTATTATTATTATTGTTATTATTATTATTATTATTAATTAATTAATTAATTAAATATTAATTATCAAAAATTATAATTTTGATATTTTATGATTATTTGAATCGTGCTGAAATTTGTTAATTCCTAATTTGCATAATTCCTTCGTCACATTGATTTTTTAAGCGTTTATTATTTTAATAATTCGACTCAGATACAAAATCATCGGTCTTACCTTCCAGCATTACAATTATTTCGAATCTCTCGCGAAGCATATCACTCGCCGATAAATTATAAAGCGGCGAATGTTCGTCTATTTTGTGAACAATTGTCGTTGGCCAGATGAAAAATATCTTGTCCTCTTCGCCGTCGCCTCCCACCTTGAGCTCAGTCTGGAAAAAGGGTAGTAATTCACCTTCCCTTGTGACCTTGAAAAAAAATTAATTTTTTCTATTTTCATTGGTCGATTAACATTAAAAATAATTGAAAGCTCTCTTCCCATTATTATAAAATTACTCTAGGGATTATTTTGTCCCTCTTGAATTTAAGGCGATTCTCAAAAAAAAAAAAAAAAAAAAAAAATTCATTGAGATAATCCCTGACTCTTTGCGATATAGTCAAGTCAAATAAGTTGTCAGATTTCAAAAAATTTTTTTACACGTTTTGGGAATTTAACTAGTTCAAAGTAAAGAGGATTAGGATTAAACAGTTCATAATTAATGCAGAAAAAAATATGTAACTATGATTTTCCAAAAAAAATAGCACAGTTTAGACCAATAAATTCACGGATACATTTTTAACCAGCTTCTCGTGAGGTCAAATTGACAATTTTAGTTGGATCTAGAATGATCGACAAAACGAGTTCAAAGCAAAGAGGATTAGGATTAAACAGTTCATAATTAATGCAGAATCAAGTATGTAACGATGATTTTACACAAAAATAACACAGTTTAGACCAATAAATTCACGGATACATTTTTAACCAGCTTTTTATAAGGTCAAATTGACAATTTCAATTGGATCTAGAATGATCGATTAACCAAGTTCAATGTGAAGTGGATTAGGATTAAACAGTTCATAATTAATGTAGAAAAAAATATGCAACGATGATTTTACAACAAAATAATACAGTTTAGACCTATAAATTCATGGATACATTTTTAATTAGCTTTTTGTGAGGTCAAATTGACCATTTTAGTTGGATTTAGAATGATCGATAAAAAAGTTCAAAGTAAAGAGGATTAGAATTAAGCAGTTCATAATTAATGCAGAAAAAAATATGTAACGATGATTTTCCAAAAAAAATAGCACAGTTTAGACCAATAAATTCACAGATACATTTTTAACCAGCTTTTCATAAGGTCAAATTGACCCTTTTAGTTGGATCTAGAATGATCGAGAGTTTATTTGGTTTTTCGACAGAGCTTATTGATTTGCCGTTGAAAATTCAAATTAAATTTACAAATTAAAGCCATTTGTATGAGAAAGCATTAAAAAGTTAACTTTCCTCTTAAGTGACAATGATCGGCTTAATGATTTTTTCGCCAATAATTATTCATGAATTATTTTTATTTAATTGACTTTGTTTCTTGATATAAAGATTATTAATTTGCCGACAAAAATTCAGACTAAATTTACAAATTAAAGCCATTTGTTTATGAAAAAGGATTAAATAGTTAACTTAACTTTTCTCTCAAGTGACAATAATTGGCTTAATGATTTTTTCGCCAATGATTATTAACAAATTATTTTTTTTATAATTGATGTCATAATATCGATAATTATCAGAAAATTCATGGGCTAATTAGCGTTGATAAATTAACGAACCTTTCGCTTGATCATCTGAGCCCTCACATGAGCCTCGATGATGTGACTCTTTCTCATGTCACCGACTCGAAACATCAAGCAAGCCTGACCGTCCCTCTGGCATATGACGGCGTTTCTCGAAAATAGCAACGTTTGCGTGCGTTTTTTCGGTCTCGATAGCTTCGCAAACACTATACCGACCATAAAAGCCTGCAATATCACACCGGTCATCGATTGTATACACATGACGAATATAGCCTCGGGACACTCTTCGGTAGTGTGCTTGGAGCCGTATCTGCGAATACAAATTTAACTTTGACGAGTGTAAAATTCAAATTGAGCTAAAAAAACAAAATTTCTTGACCGACCGAGCGAAGAAAATACGAAAACTACTATACCGACGGCGACTCTGCCTTACCGTCGGTCGGTAAAAGCATGAAATATTGAAGAAATCATTCCGTAATAATGTTAATTCAATTATGAAATCGTGAAAAATGCGGATTGAAATTTTCGAACGCTCATAGTTCGAAAAAGCCGGGGAACTACTTTACCGACGGTGGCGCTGCCATCGTAACGGTCGAAAATTTGAATTTTTCAACGGTCTCCACAGAATATTCTGATCATAACTTGATTAACGAGGCTCCGAGAATGATAAATATGTCGGGAAAAATCGTATCGTTGGTTTTGAGATTAGGATTAGGATTTTCGAATGAAAAATAGATTTTTTTTATTCTCTTGGGCGAGAAATAAAATATTTACTCACCCAATCGTGTGTTGGGTTTCCACGGAGAATAGAAAGCAGCTCGTAAAGCCGTGAATGTCCTCGACGCAGGGTACGAATGTGTCGTTTGTATTGTTGGTATTTCGCGGATCTAGATCACCGTGGGTGTAAACTATTAACCACCATACCATCGCGAAACCGAGCCACGAAAGGAGAAAGTTCATTGAGAATACCAGCAACGTCCAGCGCCACTGAGCATCCACGAGGGTCGTAAATATATCCTGAAAGTATTTATCGCAACCGTGAAAATAACTTTTTCGAAAGAGATTTTTTTTTTTTTTCATTTTTTTTATTTTACAAAAACACTCTGAATTCACTTTACGAATTCTCACAAATCAAGATATTTTTTTATTCTACTTCTCAGATATTTCTCACTTTTTGCAAGTTTGTAATGCGAGTGATTCCATGTCAAACAAGCAGGTCAAAAAAATCGATGTCTCCGATCACACTCTCGACATTTTCCCGTGTTCTCCATCATGAGAAAACACTGCTGTTAAATCGCTAGCCCAAAATAAAATTATTCGTACGAGTTATGATTTTTTGAAAATTGCGTACTTTTAACGACTCGAAAAACAACTTTTTTGCTTTTGTGTAAAACTTAGCCGAATTTTGAAATTCGAAAATTTCACTTCGAGAAATCGAAACTGTATTCAAAACCCTTCAAAATGAGCAGAAATTAACCTCGTTTGGTGCATTTTTGACGCCACAATCGTAAGACTACGTTTTTTCGAAAATCAAGAATAACTGAAAAACCGCATTTTTTAAAAATCTGAAAAAATCATATTAAATTTTTACGACAAAAAATCTATATTTCTGTGGGGTTTGAACTAGTTTTGAACAATATATTTTGAATTATTGATCAATTTCATCTTTTAGAAATCAGTTTCAGCTATTTTGGGACATTCAGGTTTTGACTTTAGGTTTTCTGAGAATTTCGTGAATAAAATCGATATTCATTGTTTTAAAGAATTGTAACTAAATTGTTTTATAATTTTTTAACACAATGACTATCGATTTTATGGACGAAATTCTCAAAAAACCGAAAGTCCAAACCTGAAAATCCCAAAACAGCTGAACTTGATCAGTAATTCAAAATCTATTGGTCAAAACTAGTTAAAACTACATAGAAATATAGATTTTCTGTCGTAAAAATAACACATGATTTTTTCAGATTTAAAAAAAATGAGGTTTTTCAGTTATTCTTGATTTTGGAAAAAACGTCGTTTTACGATTGTGGCGTCATAAATGCACCAAATTAGGTTAATATGTGCTCATTTTGAAGGGTTTTGAATAGTTTCGATTTCTCGAAGTGAAATTCTCGAATTCCAAAATCCGGCGGAGTTATACACAAAAGCAAAAAAGTTGTCTTTCGAGTCGTTAAAAGTAAGCAATTTTCAAAAAGTCATAACTCCTACAAATAATTTTATTTTGGGCCAGTGATTTAACAGCTGCAATGTTTTCTCATGATAGAGAACACAGGAAAATATCGAGAGTATGAACGGACACATCGATTTTTTTGACCTGCTGATTTGACGTGGAATCATTCTAATGTAAAATGAAAAAATCTTTAACCAATCAATAAAAAAAAAAAATTGAATCCCATTTTTAGCAGCTGCTCTATTTTGTTCTTTCATAGGGAACAATAACTTTTCTAGGCCAATATTTAAAAAAATACTTTCAAACGTTGAGAAAACATTTTTTTTTTAAATTGAAAAATACAAGAATTTTTTTTTATTATGTTGCCCATTAAAATGATTGGCATTTTTTTTATTAAGGCATATCTATAAAAAATTAATTTATGACGAGCAAATTTAAGCCAAACTAAACTTTTAGTGAGAAAAATTAACTAAAATTCGCTAAATTAAAAAATATTTAATTGCTTATTAAGATTTTCGGATCATTTCTATTGAGGCAAATTAAAAAAAATACGAACTTATAGCCAATAAAAATCAATCTAACCTCTTAATCAAAGCATCAAAATTAGGTATCAAGGGGTTAACCTTAAATCGTGAAATTTGCCAAAAAATAATTTTTTGTTCTTTAAGCAATTCTCGATTCAATTCTCACTTTGGAGCAAAATATTCTTATGAGTAAAATGAAAGAATGAAGCAATTAAGTAATCAATTTAACCTGCAAGTATCGTCGTCGTCTTTTAGCTACGTTTCCCTGAACGACGTTGCAATCACCGTGCTTGAAAACAACCCTCTTTCGAACTCGCCTCGAGCTGAATCTCGTCTGTCGATACCTGATCGTCAACATAAAGGAGCATAATTTAAAAAAATAACCAAACAAAGATTTAAAAAAAAAACATTTGTGAAAAAAAAAACTTTTCAGAACCCTCCAATTTTTTGGAACCCCTCAATTATCGAAAACTCTGTGCAATTAAAGAAAAAATTAAAATTGCACGTGGCGATATTTTTGAAATCGTTACAAAAGCGAGAGTTCGTCGTTTTTGTTTCGGTCTGGACGAGAATAATTTTCGAGCATTATTGCCAAAAGCGTTTTAATAAAAGCAATATACACGTGAATTAACCACGTATTCCTTCCTCCATTAAATTTTTTTTTTTATCTAAAATTTAAGTGGATATACCGCGATTCCATCAGACATTCTCATGCGCCAGGATCGTGTTACATATTTACAAAATTATATATATATTTAAACGTGAACATCAATATACGGGCTTTTCCATGTAAAATAGGACGATTTTTGGTCAAGCTTATTTTTCGAAACCCCTTAATTAACGAATTTTATTTCTGAGGATGAAAATTAAGCAAAGCAGTCAAAGAAAGTGACTTCAAGAGGTTTTTTTTAATTTTATTCATCACTATTTTATTGGCGTTTATTTTTATTTTTAAGTTTTGAAGGGGATTCAGTCAGGATTTTCAAAAATCGATTTTTTTAATGTTTCATTTTTGTAATGTACATATATTCAAGTACATAGAAAATTTCATGTCAATCCGACAAATATTATCGAAGTTATAACCATATTTGTGTAAAGTGCTTTTGAAGCTTTGAAGCCGTTTTTATCAAAACTGTGTTTTTGAAGTTAGTGAGCAAGATTTCCCAAAAAATGGCATAACCGATCAGTATCAAATTTTTACACGAGCTTTACAAATATATTTTTAGTAATTTATCAACGGTTTTTTTACAGATAAATGTTTTTCACGTTAAAAACAATTTAAAGCTAAAGTTTTCATCAAAAATCGATTTTTTTTTAAAGAGCCGGCATTTTGTTAAAAATAGGTATTTGACTTATTCCTTCAATTAAATACTAGATTAATACCTTATATTTACGAAATCTCTTTTTTTTTATTTATTTTGCATTTTTATTTTGAAAAGTTTCAAAATTAAGTTAAAAATTACAATTTTTTTTTGTTTATGTTGCTAATTAAGATTTTCAGATCATTTATATTGAGGCAAATTTTTAAACTAATTTGCAACGAGTGAAATTATAGCCAATAAAAATCAATCTAACCTCTCAATCAAAGAACAAAAATTAGGTATTAAGGGGTTAACCTTGAATTGTGAAATTTGGCAAAAATAATTTTTTTTTTTCTCAAAAATTCTCGATAAATTTTTACGTTAATAAATTAAAATGTCTTTCCAAAAAATTTTGCAAAATCTCTTTTTTCGACCTCCTAATTTTTTATAGGCTCTTGAACGACTACCTAAAATCGTTCAACTTTTCATGGAATGCCCCATACATATCGCGTGCCTAATGCCAAAAGGGCCTATTACAGCAAGAAGATAGGGGTCCATGCCAAAAGGGCCTATAAAAAATTTTTTTTTTGCCATTCTTCTTAAAATTGCTTGAAACGTGAAGATCTGTAAAAAAAAAAATTTTGATGTACTAAAACCAAAAGGGCCTATCTTAAGACATAGGTCCTTTTGGTTTTAGGAAATTGTCAGCCTAAAACCAAAAGGGCCTATAAAAAAAATCAAAATTTTTCAAAGTTTTGAATAGAAATTGCATACCAGAGCATTTTTTTTTTGGAAAATTTTTTTTTTTTTTTTGGAAAAAAAATTTTTTTTTTTTGGAATTTTTTTTTTTTTTTTTGGAAATTTTTTTTTTTTTTTCGAAAAAGAAAGTTCAAATAATTTGTTATTGTTTATTTGTTTCAACATTTTGTTATTTTTTATTTGTTTAAGCAATTTGTTTAAACGTTTGGTTAAATTATTTGACTTGTTTTCATTTTTTTTTTTTTGCAAAATAAAGTTGAAGTAATTTGTTATTGTTTATTTGTTTCAACAACTTGTTATTTTTTATTTGTTTAAAGAATTTGTTATTGTTTATTTGTTCAAACAATTTGTTCTTATTTATTTAAACAATTTGTTATTTTTTATTTGCTTAAAGAATTCGTTATTGTTTATTTGTTCAAACAATTTGTTCTTTTTTTAAACAATTTGTTATTGTTTATTTGTTTGAACAAATAAACAATAACAAATTCTTTAAACAAATAAAAAAGAACAAATTGTTGAAACAAATAAACAATAACAAATTGTTGAAACAAATAAATAATAACAAATGATTTGAACTTTTTTTTCCATATAAAAAAAAAAAATTTCAAAAAAAAAAAAATTTCAAAAAAGAAAGATTTTTTTCCAAAAAAGAAAGAATTTTTCCGAAAAAAAAAATTTTTTTCAAAAAAAAAAAATTTTTTTTCAAAAAAAAAAAAAAAAATTTTTCAAAAAAAAATTTTTTTTCAAAAAAAAAAAAAAGATTTTTTTCAAAAAAAAAAAGAAAATTTTCCAAAAAAAATTTTCAATTTTCTTAGCGGAAAGTAAAAAAAAAAATTATAGGCCCTTTTGGCTTTAGATCACTAAATTTTCAATGTCCCAAAGCCAAAATTTGAGACATAGGCCCTTTTGGCTTTGGAAAATTTTTTTTTGTCTTTAGGCTTAGAAAATGTTGGCAAAACGATTGGCGCAAAAAAAAAAAATTATAGGCCCTTTTGGTTTTGCAAAGCCAAAAGGGCCTATAACTTTTATAGGCCCTTTTGGCATTAGGCACGCGATATGTTTATACACAGTTTGTCGAGTGCACTCTAAATATAGCGATATATTGAGGGCTATAATGCTGCGGGACTTATAGTAAGCGACCAGAAAGACCTAGGTTAGGGTTTGACATACCTTGACCTAGGTCATTCGACGTTCGTCGATCAATTCCCAATATTTCGCGATCAAAAAGAATTAATTATGAGAAAATGATCTATATCGTGTGGCAAAAGTGTGCGGTAAAGATAAATGTAACAGAAGCTTGAGAAAAAAAAAACGTGCTCGTGAAAGAGGAAACGTCGACGATGTTTGAAATTAAGGGGGGAAACTCATATTAATGGTCGCAGATGACGAGGAATTTCGGGATTTTTTTCCAACGCAACTACTGGACCAATCGTTTCCAACTTTGGAGGCTATTTTATTGTACATTCGAACACTTGAAAAACATTTTTTTAAGGTACCAGAGATTTTGATTAACTTTTAAAGGCGATTTACTCGAAACTACATTTTCGCAATTTGCGGCAGCGATAAAAAAAAACTATTCATCCGATTCATTTCAACCAAATATTTTTAGACACATCATTGCAAACCCTCGTCGATAAACCTCCATTTTCGAAAAAAAATTAATTTAACAATCATTTTTTGCATAAAAATGTTCGGTGAAAATTCGATCTTTTTTCTCTGAGTGCCGCCATTATTACAATATTCAATTTTTGAAACTTTTTCTTGGTTTATCGACAACGTGCTTTCATATAAAATGTAAAAGTTTCTGATTTTTTTGTTTCGGATGAAAAACAAAAAAACTACAGCTGCCGCAATTCGACATCGCGGAAAAAATTCGTTCAGCAACGATTGGTTGTAGGCTGCTGATGAATACTTATTTTCGATTTTTAAAAATGTTTTTCAAGTCTTCGAATGTACAATGAAATAGCCTCCAAAATTGAAAACGATTGGTCCGGTAGTTGCGTTGGAAAAAAATCCCGAAATTCCTCACCATCTTCGACGATTTATATGGGTTTGCCCCCTTAAAGCTCGCAGGACAAAAAGGATATGCTAGAAGGAAGGATGATGAAAATTATTCGTCAAGGTTCGGAGATGTAATTTAAATATTTAGATTAGTCTCGTGACTCGCAAAACCCCGAAGGGCAAAAGAAGGATTACAAAAAAAAATAACATACGTGAAAAAGTTACGCATAAAAATTTAATAACAAAAAAATACATAATTGCGTTGACAGATTTCATGAAAATTTTCTCTACCACTATTTTTAAGGGGTTACGCGGTTGTACACATTTTTTCAATGTTTTTGAGTTGTCAAATTTCGAGAAAATTTCGTTGAAATCCAAAATTGATTGGATTTCAACGCGGTTCTCGAAATGACATTTTTTGAATCGATGACCAAGATATCAATAGTCCTAGACGATAACGGGGGGACTATTATCGTTGGCGACTATTATCGTTGGGGACTATCATCGTCGGGGACAATTATCGTCAAGGACAATTATCGTCAAGGACAATTATCGTTATGGACTATTATCGTCGGGGACTATTATCGTCGGGGACAATCATCGTCAAGGACAATTATCGTCAAGGACAATTATCGTCGGGGACTATTATCGTTGGAGACAATTATCGTCGGGGACTATTATCGTCGGGGACAATTATCGTCGGGGACTATTATCGTCCAGTAGTATTATCGTCGAGGAGTATTATTGTCGGGGACAATTATCGTCGAGGACTATTATCGTCGGAGACTGACATCGTCGGGGACTATATCGTCGGGGACTGATATCGTCGGGGACTGATATCGTCGGGGACTATTATCGTCTAGCACTCTTATCGTCGAGGACTATTATCGTGTAGGATCATTATCGTCTAAGACTATTATCGTCTAGGACTATTATCGTCTAGGACTATTATCGTCTAGGACAATTATCTCCGGGGACAATTATCGTCAGGGACTATTATCGTCGGAGACTATTATCGTCGGGGACTATTATCAACGAGGACTATTATCGTCAGGGACTATTATCGATGAGGACTATTATCGTCGGGGACGATAATACTCCGTAGGATTTTTTTTTGTAATTTAGACGTGCTGAAATGATGAAAAAGAATTTTTATTTGTTATAAACAATTCCGGCCCCGGGGTTTCTCATAGCTTGTTTTGTTTTTTATGGTTAGGGGTATATTCCTGTGAATTTGCGAGTGTCTCGCGTCATGCGTGTGCCCGTGGGATTATTTTTTTGTAATTTAGACGTGCTTAAATGATGAAAAAGAATTTTTATTTGTTATAAACAATTTCGGCCCCGGGGTTTCTTATAGCCTATTTTGATTCTTGTGGGTTAGGGTATATTCCTGTGAATTTACGAGAACCGTTGTTCATGTGCGTTCGTTATCCTCGTCAATTTGTTAGTATTGGAAGAGTCAACGTTATTAATTATTACATCACTTGTTTATATATTTTCAACCTTTGATTAACCATTTACGTGAATTTAGCAAGATACAAAATGGATTTCAAGTTCATTTTTTAATTTATTAAAGTTCCAATGCATGCATACCGTTTGGCAGTACTACTTTTTGGAGCGCACGGGCTTGCGTTGGGAGTACAGTCACAACCAGAAGCCGGCGCGCGCGTCTGCTAGCTCCGTCTGCCAGCTTCAGCGACATACCGCGCTCGTTTATTCCGAAATAAAAATTTTGCAAAATCCTTCGTCCAAGGACTAGATAATATCATATAAAAACAAAATTCGTTTGAATTATTTATTTCCAATAATTCGTTTCCGAGCAGCAGTGGTCACGGCAAAGTGTCTCTTCTATGAAATACGCTATAGAAAAACAATTTTATCCACGACAATAATTTTTTATCCAAAATGTTTCAGACTCAGTGACACAATATACAAAGTGCAAGTAAATTTATTTAGAAAACAAACGTTTAAAAAAAGGATTAAAAAGATTTAACCATTTATTTTTATTCCAATTCAACAAAAATGTGTACCAAATTATTGTGGGTCTATTTTTCGAGACACGAAATTTATTTTTTCATTCTCGTATTTCACCTCAAAAGCTGGAGCTAATTTTACTCCAGAGAAATATTTTCAACGTCGGGTTACAGTTTCTCTTTTTTAAATTTTAATTGTAGAAAAAAACATGAAAAAATACCCGCAAAATTGAGGGTCACGTTAGAAGCATTTGGCGTTTTTTTGGCAAAAGCTCGAAGTTGCCAGAAACCTCGTCGACTCTCTCGTGTCTCGTCCTTGAACGTCTGCGCGAAAGAGGATCGTTTATATATACTCTGTTCCGCAATTTTCAGCGTCAAAGAACGATTGCGCTTTTCCATATTACATTTTATATTCTCATTTCCCGAATCTATCTCGTTTATCTCATCAAAATTAAGGCGGTATTCTGGTCTGGAGACATCCATTTTGAATGTTTGGTCGAGCTCGATGAAAAAAAAAAAATACATTTTTACCATTCTTTTTTACAACATATTTAGTAATATTTTGCAGAGCTGGGAAGTACTTGAAAGTACTCGGTACTTGCAGGTACTTGAAGTTCATTACTTTCAAGTACAACGTACTTAAAAAGTGCTTCAAGTATTGTACTTAAATTTTTCAAGTAGTACTTCCTGTACTTGAAGTACTGTACTTGAAAAATTCAAGTACTTTTCTGTGCTTGAAGTACTTTTTTCAAGTACAAGTATCAAGTACTTTTGAATGTGTCTTGCTGATGGTAGCATGTGCAAAGCCTTTGGATATGGATCATTCCATGTCAAATCGACCAATATTTGGAATCGACCCCTTTCAATTTCGATGAAATTTGGTCAGAAGTTTTTTTTTTATCATAAAACAAAGTTCTAACGAAGGAAAAAAATTAAATTTTTTTTTTTCGAAAATTCAAAATTTCACAATTTTATCAAGTTTATTTTTTAAATATTTCGAAAACTATTATAGTTACGAAAAAATCGTTCTGGGTTCGTCTTGAAGAGTATACTTGGAGCTACGAAAAAAAAAAATATTCCGATGCAAATTTTTTGAAAAATGATGAATTTGGAGAATTTTGAATTTTTCAAAATCGTGAAAATCCACGATCAACATTAAATTTTTGGTTCTATTTTTTTTATATAACACCTTTTACTGATATTAAAAGATGCTGGAATTTTAAGAAATGTGTTTTTTTTTGTTTCAAAAATATGAATTTTTGAATATTTATTTTTCTCTGGATTCTGGATATAAACTTTATGGGTTTGAAAAAGTGGCTTCCATTTTGGAATGGTAAATGGAAAATTCACGTTACATTCGCATTGACTGGGAAATCGTGAAAATTCTTCAAACAGACGCCACAAACGTTTTACGTCTTTTTCCGTCTCTCTGTTCGTCGTTTTATCAGACTACAAGATTGACGCTGATCCAAACGATTCAAGGAAAAATCTGACCTAGAACGTCTGGTGAGTTTCTCGTTCCGGCATCACAAATTTCATGAGATTATCTCCGTCTTTCGTGTGGGTTTGTGTTGTGACGTTCTTGAAATTCGAGGATATTCGTTGGTTAAGGCGAGAGAGACAAAATGTCACGGTCGTCGGTGTCTTTTTACAACTCGAGCCAATTTTCGTGAAAAATTAGTTGGGAATAATTTTCCGGAATATTTGGGAACTTAATGGGGTGAAATATGGCCATTCAAGTCCATAAAAATTTCGCAATTACATCCCTGGTAGTTTTAGTAATTTTTTTTTGGTTTTCTCAAATTTCTACCCACGATTGTTTTTCAATTAATTTCAGCCAATTTGAGCGACCAAATAAGGAAAATATTCTCTGAAAATTATTGAAATCTGTAACTTCGAGTAACACTAATTAAATATTTATTGAAAAAATCAATTGATTATTAATTAATACAAAAAATATTAATTGCGATAAAATTATTTATTAATATTGATTCAAATTTTTTGGATCCATTATTGGCAATTTATGAACACATGTTTGTATAAATGATTTCTAGAATTTAGTACCAATTTTATC
>OX333075.1:50341908-50554408 GCA_946863875.1 Alloplasta piceator | reverse complement strand
CATACATTCATTAATGTAATTTTTATTTTCAAAGTCTCTGCTAATTAATGCAAAAATTTCATTGCCACAAATTGCCGGTTCACTCGGCGACGAATACGAAAGGCACATCTACGTTTTTTTTTTCAATCGTGAAAATCAGGAAATGCGGAATATAAATTCACGGAGATCTCGATACTTTGGATTTTCTCGCGACGTTCTTGGCTCTCGAATCCGCCAATTTATCGGATGTTTTGTACAAGCTTTCGACCTAACATAAAGTATAAATCGCACCGTCGGTGCATCGCGATACGTACGTATACACTAGGGTGGTCCTTATTTAGGGCTCGGACGAATTTTTTATCAGACGCCCCCAAATCGATTCCAAATAATTCAAAAACAATACCCTAATTTTTTCAGATTTTTATCTAGACTCTAAACGCTCCCACCAAGAGGTTAGATTTGCCCTTTTGAAATATACGTGTTCGGCTGTATTCTGAGGATATATTTTATTCCAACTGTAATAATTTTTGAAAAAATCTGTAATTGCAAGATTATAGTGTTTATTGGTGCTACTATTTGAGGAAAAATTCACATTATCATACGGGTCAATCTAGATGAATTGCAATTCGTCTAAAATTTTAATACGGGTCAATCTAGACGAATTGCAATTCGTATAAATTGAACCTTATGATAATGTGATTTTTGCTTCAAATAGTAGCACCAATGAACACTAAAATCTGTTACAGATTTTTAAAAAAATTATTATACTTGGAATAAAATATATCCTGAGAATAGGGCCGAAACACGTGTATTTTAAATGGGGAAATCTACCCTCTTTTCGGGAGGGGTTAGAGGAGGGGTTAGAGTTGGATAAAAATCTGAAAAATTAGGGTATTGTTTTTGAACTCTTTGGAGTCGATTTGGGGGGTGTCTGATGAAAAATTTGTCCAAGCCCTAAATAAGGACCACCCTAGTATACACACATCAAACGGATTAGCGCAAACAGGCTCGAAATATCGAAAAGGCGATGTATATATAAACGTATAACACAGTTCGAAGTTTCAACAAACTCTATAAACAAATTTCATATTCTCGACGAGACTTTGTGCTGGCGCAATGAGGATTTTGTGTATCAGAGCGATATTTATATAGCACGTGCGTACCAGACACACGTGTTTCTTTACACTCTTTTTTTCTTTCCCCTCTTGTCCGCAAAGCGGAACGAAGCTCGAGACAATAATCGTGCGAGGGAGGTCTCCATTTTTTCATCGATAGAAAGCGTGTAATTTGCGCGCGTGTCTATTTTCATCTACGATTTTACAACAAATGTTCCTCTATTTTACGTGCGATGGTGCATTTTTGGGAATATCTTTGAACATTTTTACCGGACTATCGTCCCATCGAAGTGACTCCATCTGAATGAGAGAAGGAGAAAAACGTACGGAGAATTATCGATGACGAGGAATCGTCGAGATTTTCAGCGTTTATCGAATTTGCGTTGAAAAAAGATATCTGGGTCATTCCATGTCAAATCGACCAATAGTTGGAATCGACCCATTTCAATTTCGATGAAATTTGGTCAGAAGTTTTCTTTTATCATAAAACCAAGTTCTACCAAAGGAAAAAAATTAATAAAATTTTTTTCGAAAGTTATGCAAAATTCAAAATTTCACCAGTTTTTCAATTTTATTTTTTTAAATATCTCGAAACCTATTATAGTTACGAAAAGATCGTTCTGGGTTTGTCTTAAAGAGTTAACTTGGCGCTACGAAAAAAAAATATCCCGAAAAAAAAAATTTGAAAAATGATGAATTTGGAGAATTTTTAATTTTTAAAAATCGAGAAAATGTACGATCAACATTAAATTTTTGGTTCAATTTTTTTGATATAATACCTTGTACTGATCTTAAAATATCCTGAAATTTTCAGAATTCCGTTTTTTTTTTAAATGTAAATTTTTGAATTTTAGTAAAAAAAAATTTTTTTACCTCCAAGTTAAGTAAAGTTGAGCAATCGTGTAATTTTCGTAATTTTGAGCAGTAAAAATTTCAATTAATGACATAAGAATCTAAAAACAGAAACATAATTGAATTTGCTTTGTTTTTATTTATTTGTTAGAGCGTTTTAATCGTCAACTTAATATACATGTATAAATACTTAGTTACGCTTAAAACGTAAAATATACATGTATATTAAGACGAACTCAGAGTGATTTTTTGGTAACAGTAATAATTTTTGAGATATTTAAAAATTTAACTTGAAAAATTGAAAAAATGGTGAAATTTTGCATTTTGCATAATTTTCGAAAAAAAATTTTTTCTTCTGGTAAAACTTCGTTTTATGATGAAAGAAAACTTCTGACCAAATTTCATCGAAATTGAAAGGGGTCGTTTCCAACTATTCCTCGATTTCACATGGAATGACCCATATTGATTTTTTCGAATAATCATTCGAATATCAGTGCGAAATTTGTTCCTTCTCTATTATGAATATCTCGATTTTGAGCTTAGAATGTTTCTGTGGGATTTTTTCTTGGCTTAGAAATGAGGAAAAAATGGTGATTTTAAGAAAATTCATACTTGAGACACTCTTCCCTCCAAGCAGCCTCTCCGGAGGTCGTGGCCTTGACCACCAGCATCGAAACTTGTGATATTGCTCGTCGAAGTCCCGACAATGTCATTCCGTCACCGAGATGGTGTCGCTGAACAGTCTGACCACCACCGGAAGCTGCACCCTCGATTTTCCCCTGATGCAGCTCCATTTTCTCAATTTTTCTTACTCATATGTACACACTAATATATACATACATATATGTATGGATATGTATATTGGATCAATTTATCGCCGCGACGTGGTTGAACATTCTCTCGAACTCGGGAAATTCCCGTTTTATCGCTGGTAATGTCCTCATTTTTCCGCTTTTCTATACAAGTACACGCGCTTCAAGACAGTTCAAAAAAACACGTTTTTCGTTAGATTGAGATTTTCCCAGAGATTTTCATCGAGATTTTCCGGTTTTTTTTCCCGAAAAAATCGATTTTGGACCAGCGGAAAGGGTTTTTGTTTCACCAGTGATTCCCAAAAATGGCATTTTTTGAAATTTTAAAATTATCATACTGTTTGTCGGAAAATCAGAGTTTTTGGCAATTCTGAATCCTCGGCATTTTTTTTTCAACGAATTTTTCTTGAAATTTTCGAAATCTCAATTTTTTGGTTTTCAAAGTATTTTTTTCAAATTTTCTTCTATTTGGTATATCTTTGGTAATCGATAAATCACACTGAGAGTGAGAAAATTTAGCAGAATTTTCAAAAAATGTCTATTCAGGTTTTTGACATTTTTCAGGTTTTGCATCGATTGTTTAATAGGGAGCAACAAAATAATAGAAGATAAATTAACAAAAAATTTATCATAAATAAAGTTTATCACAAACTTCGACATTGATATTTAAAGTTTTGAAAAAATCGCACAGTTTTTGACAAAACTTCTCACTTTCTACAAACAATTTCCACACCATAACATTTTGTGATGCATGAATTTGGAAATTTCGAAAAAACGCTATTTTTCCAAAATTTCAACTTCCGCTTCCGCGAGATCGTTTTTCCCTTCCTCAAACCCTACTTTTTGTGGAAAAGCGACGAAAATCTAACGAGGATCTCGATCCGAAAAAAAACTTGTTTTTTTTTTCTACTCAAAGTTCCGAAAGTTCGTCCAAATTGAAAATTCATTCCTGCATGAAGAGACTGCAGAAAACTAAAAAGTAGTAATTGAAAAAACATTTTCAATGAAAAACAAAATTCAGAAATAATTTATCAATTAACAGCAAGAAGAACGTTCGGAACTTCATTTTTGAAATTATTTTTATGAATTTTATAAATTATATAAATTTTATAAATTTTATAAATTATAAAATTTTTTAAAAATTTCATAAATTTTATTTTATAAATATTTTTATAAATAGCTCTAACAAAAATAAATATAAAATATCAATTTATCCGCGTATATAATAATATGTAACTATACATGAATTTTTATCACCATCTTTCTGCTTCTTCTTCTTCCACCTTCGCTTCGCGTATTTTCATCGTTGACGAGATTACGGATTTCCCACAAAAATATTGAAAATTCGTCATTAGACTACATATTTATATATACATATCTCTCTCTCTATATATATATAGACATGTGATAATATGTACATACATTAGGGTGAATCGAAAATTTTGAAAACTGTTGGCGACCCTAAAAAATCAAAAATATCGTTGGAACAAAGGTCTCAGTGCAACGATTCGATTTTTCGACAATATGAAGAGGGCGCGCGGGTCGTTTAAAAACGCTATTTTTAGCGCTAAATTCACTTTATCACTGATAAACGGAAACAGATAATTCAAAAAATTCTGAATTTTTTATATAAGGTGCCCAGATATGTACTCTTTCAAACCCACATTTACCGAACATTAACAAATGGTTCCTATCTCCAAAAAAAAATCTCTGAAAATCAACATTTTCACTATTTTTCAATTAATTATATCATTAAATATTGATTTTTGTCTTCCAAGACGTTTCTGTATTTCTTCAATCTTTTTTATCGTAAAACTCATTATCAGTATTGCTTACAATTGCTAAAAAATAAATCTTAATTGTAAAATAAAATATGAAAATTTCCAAAATAAAGATTTATTTTTAAGCAATTTTAGCAACGCTAAGAATGGCGTTTTTAAACGTCCCACGCGCCCTCTATATATTGTCAAAAAATCGAATCGTTGCACTGAGACCTTTGTTTCAACGATATCTTTGATTTTTGAGGGTAGCCAACAGTTTTCAAAATTTTCGACTCACCCTAATGTACACATATATAATATATACATGTATCAAAGCGATACGTATCACGTCGTACGTGCGATATTTTCAAACATGCTCGCGGGTCCGTCTATACGGGATCTTTGACTGACGATTTTCCGACGCGATATATCCGCGTGATAAGAGAGAAAGGGATAGAGAGAGAGAGAGGGAGAGAGAGAGAGAGAGAGAGAGAAATAGAGAGAGAGCGCAGTCGCGCGGGTTTGGCGGGTCAAGTCGATGGTGCGAGCTTGCGAGAAAAAGAAGAAGCAGCGAAAAGATGATGATGACGATGATAATGACGATGACGTCGATGACGACGTTGCAGGGAAGAGCCTCGCAGACTCTAACCGCGGGATCCTAAATTTAGCATGAAATACATAAATACATGTATATTTATAAATATGTATAACGGCCTCTGCAGACATATACATACAAATACATATATACATAAATACACGTAAATTGGCGGAAACCAAGATGGCGGCGTTTTTCGTCAAGAGCTAACGGTGGCGCTCCGCGTTAGTCAAAACAGAGCACTAATTTTCAACATTATTCTCTAGCTTAGCCCATTATTTCTTCAATCCATATTTTTAGCTTGTCCAGAGCCACAGAAAAATCCAAATTAGCCTTTTACACCACATTCGTGAGTCACATTTTGTTTTTTTTTTAATTAAAAAAAAAAAAAACACTTATAATCACAACTTGTCTCAGCAAAACACAGGTAATTATTTTTCTTGCTTTGGTTATTGTTTTTCGTGAGAATAAACAAAAACAGTTCACCATGGACCGATTTAATGAGGTTATTGATGTCTTGAGCGGGTTTTTCCCACTTGGAAGTGTCTCGTTTTGGGCCTTACGTGCGTTCGGGGAGGGGGTTTGTTTTCTTTTTTTTTTGTTTTTTTTTTCGCCTACCGCAATCGCGCTAGTTCCACGGTGTGGCTGCCAAAGGGATCCAGTCTTGGGAACGAAATTTTCACGATTTTATCGTATCGGAACAGCTGCGTTCGGAGTTTATTTTCCTTATTTTTGTCTCAATGTCACAGCCGATGAAAATTCGTGGAAATCAGTGAATCTTCGGTCCCGATCGAGAAATAGGTTTATTATTTTATCATTATTATTTTAGGTAATCTTAATATTATTATTTTAGCCAAAAAATTAGAATTTTTTTGTCCACAGGCCCAATTTTTAGTCCCCTGTTTCTTTTCGTTTTAATTATAATTTTATCGACACGATTCTTGATTTTGAAAAAATATAAAAATTATGCCATGCGCGACGTAAATCCCGGAATTTATTCATACACATTTTAACAATTTTTTGGGGAAGTCACTCTTAAATTTAATTAACAATTTATGATCAATTTTTCACGACTGAGAAAATTCTGAAATTCTTTTCAGGACACATTTTCACTTTTTTCAGAGTCATTTTTTTCTGCAAAAATTAAATTTTATAAATTATCTTGAGTGCATCAAGGTCACCTTTTGATAGGAGAAAAACTTAAAATCTTTTTCACAAACGACGTCAGAGTTTCTCGTTTATTTTATTCTCTGTTTCTTATTCTCTTTCTGTTTATATTTTCACTCTCGCAGAATGGTGAAAGGATTTGCGGAGGGATTTTTATTTTGGCGAATTTTTGTTTTTGCAATTAAAAATCACTCGAAACACTCATCGTCGAGAAATGACTCGATTCGTTCCTGATTATTTGCCTTTCCCGCTTTTTGGGCAAATTCTTTTTCTCTCAGAATCATCACGCTCGAAATTTGAGGATCTTTTCACTCTGAGATCGTACTTTTTGTATGGATGGAAGAGGCAAAAAAAGCGGTGATTAGAATAGAGAATTAAAACTATTCGGCCAATTATTGAGATTAGTTCGCGGCGTCCCCAACGAACTGAGAGCTCGTTTCGAACTGTCTTCTCTGTTCCAATTTTGCTTTTTGGCGAGCCATCCTTATACTTTTCATTGTGTATGTAGACTCTTTTACTACGTGATGATGCACCCTACGTCTGTGCTCTTTTGTATGCGTCACTTTCCTATCTCTCTCTCTCTCTCTCTCTTTTGGTCCCTCTTTCGTGATTAGTCAAATTCGTTCAAGAACTACCGAACCTCGCGACACTTCGATTAATCACGTCGGGCGAATTCACTTTGACCACACATTTCGTTTCCTACTAAAAAAATTCGTGCTAGTTAGCGATTTTCGTTTGGCTTCTTCCTTTTTTCCTCATTAGAGTATCTAAAATATATTTTTAATATATTTCTTGATTATAAATGACTTGAAGTTTTATTTTATTATAAAGGACGGTTAATAAATAATGAAAAAACTGTTTTTTCAAATGCTACCACTTTTTCATAATTTTTGAAATTTTAAGATTTTAGAATATCTGAAGTATTTTAGCATTTTTCTCAAAATTCAATGATGATATTACGGAAACAGTTGTTGAAAATTTCAATATCTTATTAAATCTGAATCCTTTCCATAAATTAATTCATCCTTTCGATTAATTTCTTGCATATGAATGTAAGTTGTATATTTAAATTATAAAGGACGCTTAATAAATAATAAAAAAAAAGCTATGTTTTTCCAAATGCCACCACTTTTTCATAATTTTTGAAATTTTAATATTTTTGAATATCTGAAGTATTTTAGCATTTTTCTCAAAATTCAATGACGTAACATCGTCATTGAATTTTTGAATTCAGTTGAAAAAAGTCATTGAAAACAGTTTTTGAGAATTTCAATATTTTATTAAATCTGAATACTTCCGAATAACCCTTTTCATAAATTAATTAATCCTTTCGTTCAATTTCCTGTATATAAATGTCAAAGTTGTATATTTTTATTGTAAAGTATGTTTAACAAATAATGAAACAAAATGAAAAAGCTATGTTTTTTCAAATGGCATCACTTTTTCATGATTTCTTGAAATTTTAAGAATTTTGTAACAACTGATGCCTTTTATAGCATTTTTCTCAAAATTCAATGATAATCATATTTGACTGTTTTTTTAAATTTTACAAAATCTTTTTGATTCCTTCCAAATTCAGTATTTACCACTCTTATCAGAATAGTTGTTATCCTAGGATATTAAAAAAAAAAATTTAGCTCGATGGTTTCAAAAATGTGAAATATTAAAGACTCACAAACTTTTTTCCAAAAATTCAAAATTACGCCAAGTTAAAAAATGTTTTGCAACTTTAACGAAAATTGTACTGAATTCATTTTTTCACGCCAACGAAATAAAATAAAAAAACAATTGCCATACTCGAATTTTGAAATTAATTGTAATTAATTCTTTCGACAATCCATGTGACTAAAAAGGATTAATAATTTCATTATTAATTCACTATTTTCAGAAAACATTGATATTTGATAAAATTGAGGGTTCCAACTGTCTCATGTTGATCAGGAGACGAAAATTGCGATTTTAATTTCACTGTTATTCTTCCTTTTGGTTCCACAACATCGAGAAACTTTTTCGTCAACTATGCGCAACTATACTCCCTTTTGCAGCAAATATAATACAACTATAGTTGTTTCACGGTGATTATAATACAACTATAGTAGCTTTGCAGCAACTATAATGCGACTATAATAATTTTGAAACAATTAGGGTACAAATAATGACAACTTCACAGCAACTATGATACAACTATAGTCACTTGCGCGGCAACTATAAAATGATAATTCAACTTCATAAAATTTCCTTTCTTCATAAGATTTCATATATGTATTCTATTTTTCCTTTTGTTTCCTCAAGTTTTATTTCTAGCGAAAATCTGAATGAAAATTGAAGAGCTAGCTTTTCAAGCTCGCCATTTTTTATTTCAACTTCGATCACTTTCTCCGAGCTTCCGGCAATTGGAACAAACTATTTTTGCCAACTCGCGATGGCGGATGATAGAAAAAAAAAAATTGCGGCAATCGTGAGAAATTGGGAACGGGTTGTTACTATTTTCGTAAATACTATAGATAGGCAACACACACACGCGTGTGTGTGAGTGTGTGTGTAGGTTAGTGTACGCAGCTGTACTTTGGGATCCAAATTAGTTTTGGTGACTAGATAAAATGTCCACGAATTAAAAATTTCTGGGGTATTTCCTGTAGCAGGAATTTTTCTTAATTTCCCAAAATTTCTTAATTTCATTGATAGAGTAAAAAAATTTTTTTTACAAATTTCTGTTCGTACTAAAAAAAAAAGCATGAATTAATTTCATCGTTTGAGATTTGTGTCTACTGAGAAAAATATTTTTTTTTTATGAATTGAATTTTTTCAAATTATTGAGAAGTCTGGAAGGTCGTTATTTGAATAATATTTTATTTTTCTTGAATAAATTCATTCAAACTGAATAAATTATTTTCGCAGAGGTAAATAATAAATTAGAGGCTGAATAAATTATTTGCAACGTCGAGACCAACGCGTCGATAAATCCGTTCCAATTAAGCGGTGTTCGCGTCGATTAATTTGTACTATTTTATTAAATCCATTTTTAACAACTGGTCGATTCAAGGTGTTCATGGTGTTTAACCGCGAGTAGTATTATGTATATCTGTTATCTGCGGCATATATATATAAATAAGCTCGACAACTTTGCGCCGAGGTTCGAGCTGATAAGAATGCGGTACAGCCGGTGTGATATGCGCAACTGTAGAACGTAGAAAATAATATATTCCAGTGCGGCTTATAATAAATTCTCCGTGCGAATCAAGGCTTCGTTATAGATAGAAAATTTAGACACAAGAAAATTTGATTTAATAAAATATAAATAAAATGCAATGAACATGAATGAAATGAAATTGAAAATGAAATTTCAAATTCATATGAAAATTTTTCTAAAATTAATTCTTATTAATTTGCTAAATTTACATTTAAATAAAATTTTTTTTTACTTTACTTATTTTTTTAAAACTTAATTTCATATTATTGAATTTTTAACCTTTCGTCGTCACACTGGGTCATAACGACCCCACGTTTGTTTTTTCTTCTTTATGAATTTTTTTGAATATACAATCATCTGATTCTTCATAAACTAATTTTTGATACATTAACTAGAATGTTTGAAGGACGTTTTATAATTTTTTGAGATTTTTCCGATCGATAGTTTCGTCACAATACTTGTTTAAAAATGGACAAGGTCAAATCGACCCAGATAAGTGTGACCACGGAGGGTTAATTTTTATTAAAAAATTATAAATATTAATTTTTATTAATGTATTTAAATTTTTATTTTTAATTAAAATTTCATTTTTTTAATTAAACTTCTTAAATTTTTATTTTCTTTACTTCATTGAATTTTATTTTTTAATGTCATTCCATATAATTTAATTTTAATTTAATTGTAAATTTTAACTAATTATAAAAAAAAACTAGTTTTTTAAATTATCATTTTAATTCATCTTTACTTTATTCAATTCTTTAAAAATGTAACCTCATCTAATTTAATTTTTAATTTCTATTACAAATTTTTAAAAATCAATTTTTATTAATTTTTTTAAACTTTAATGTTGAATACAAATTTTAATTGTTAAAATTAAATTGAAAATTACAATACTCGATTGAATTAAATTTTTTTTTAAACCGAAAAATGAACGTTTTTTAAATCAGTGACAATAAAATTGTCAATTTTATGATTTTAATATCTTTTTACAAAACCAGCCAACTTTTCAGACGTTTAGAAATTGTAGAAACAGTAGAACGTATAAAATCATATATTATGGTCTGGCTTATTATAAATTCTCTGAGCGAATCGACTCTTCATTATATCCACATATATTTAATCACTAGAAAATTAAATTAATTAAGTTAACTTAGTTCAATAAAAATAAAAAATAAATAAAAAAAATATTAGTGAAATTCAATAAACATTCATTAAATGAAAAACCAATTTTTTAAAATTAAATTTCAATTTAAATTTTCTTCACTTTATTCAATTTTTTTAAAAATTTAATCTCAGAATTTAATTTTCAATTGCTATTAAAAAGTTTTAAAAATCAATTTTTATTCATTTTTTCAAATCTTAATTTTAAATAAAAAATTTAACTGCTAAAATTAAATTGAAAATTTCAATTCTTGATTGAATTAAATTACTATAAAAAAAACCAAACAATATATCCACATATATTTAATCACTAGAAAATTAAATTAATTAAGTTAATTTAGTTCAATAAAAATAAAGAAAATTAAATAAAATATTAGTGAAATTCAATAAACATTCATTGAATGAAAAACCAAATTTTTTAAATTAAATTTCAATTTAAATTTTCTTCACTTTATTCAATTTTTTTTTTCAAATTTAATCTCAGAATTTAATTTTTAATTGATATTAAAAAGTTTTAAAAATCAATTTATATTCATTTTTTCAAATCTTAATTTTAAATAAAAAATTTAACTGCTAAAATTAAATTGAAAATTTCAATTCTTGGTTGAACTAAATTACCATAAAAAAACCAAAAAATGAACCTATTTTTAATCAGTGACCCTAAAATTGTCAATTTTATGATCTCAATGTCTTTTCACAAAAAAACCAACTTTTCAGGCGTATCAAAATTTAATTTATACAAGCATCGTCATTTCCTTTTCGTTTTTTTTTATACCTGGTCAACAAAGGTCCGGCTTCTCCCTTAAAGCTTATTCTGCTGAAGGTACGCCTCTGAAAGCTGCTCAGCATACCAAGTTTATCCTTGCTTGAATTCTTGACGACGACACCGACGTTTTCGTCGACGACCGGCGTCGGATCCTCGCCGTTGCACATTTTCGCAGCGATCGCCGGTAGCGTCGTATTCACCAATAATTCGCTCCATTGTTCGGAATTCGTCGTCGATAAATCGTCGAAATTATGATCGTTTTTGTTCCTCGTCGACGTTGTTTTCTCCGTCATCAGCATTTCCACCGTTCGTCGATCGAAACATTCGTCCGAAACAGGGAACACGTTTTTTCACTGCCTCCACGTTGAAAAATCCCTTTTCTCCACATTTGATCGATATACGGATCATCGAGGTATTCCCTCAGGAAACTCCATCGATCTTCCTTTCCATCGATATTCTCGAATCTCTCGATCTCATCGAGCGCGAAAAATTCATTGCCGACTTTTTTTTTCGTACTCTTCTATGAAAAATCCGCACCTTCCACTCAATCTCACTCTTCGCGGTCTCAATGGAATTGCAAATTGATGTATTTCCGTTTTCCGCAACTATACTTCGCAGCTGGCCTGAATTTTATTACCGGGTCAACGATCCAGCATCTCACAAGACAAGCGTGTTTTAATCCCGTTCGTTTCTTCCTCTGGCGCACATAAAACGTGAGTAGCGATACGAAATTCGCCTCTTAACGCGCACCAAGATCCAACGATTCCCAAATTAGTTTCTCTCGTCGTGTCTCACTCAAGGAGCGTCCCAAACGCTGCTCCCTTTTTTTTTTTTTTTTTTAACGAACTACGCGACTTTTGAATTCGAACGCGTTTCGAATTGAAAAATGCGCCGCAATTTCCCTTCCGAGCGAAAAAGGACCAAAAGAAAGTCAAAAAGGTCCTCGATTGATCGTCCGGCGAAAAACGTAACTTTCAACGTGTTTTTACACCGAATTTTCCGAGTTTCATTCGCCAAATCGAATAAAAAGGATTTTTTTCCTTTTTGCCGATTCACGTTACCGTTCGTCGATTTTTCTTCCCTTGAACGGAGAGAAAACGTTTTTTCACGGATATTACTTTATTGAATTTTATTTCTTAATTTCATTCCACATAATTAATTTTAATTAAGAATAAAAAAAACTAATTTTTATTAACAATTTAAATTTAATTTATCTTTACTTTATTTAATTTTAAAAAAATTTAATTTTGTCTGATTTAATTCTAAATTATCATTAAAAATTTTCAAAAATAAATCTTGATTAATTTTTTTTTAATTTTCAAATAAAAAATTTAATGGGGAACGGGAGAGTTTTGGGCTGAGAGACTTGTCAACCCCTTTCGAGAATCACTTCTGACCGGACCGGCGCGAGGGCGCTCCTCGAGCCAAAATAATCTTCGGTGCCGCGTATTTTATACACATATATATATATGGGGTAGATATATAAAACTATGAGGAGATATCCAGTGGCGAAGACGCGGAGAAACGCGTCCGCGCACTCCCACGTGCGCGATTTCAGGGTAAACAGGCTACGCGTCTCTTTAAACGTTGAAGCTCGCCGATTTTAAATTCCTTCGGCAATTTGGTCGTAAAATATATATCCGCGATCAAAAGTTCAAACCGAGGCGAGAGAGCTTGGCGCGAGAGGCGTTTCGCTCGGGACTACGCTCGATTATTCCGGCTCTGCTCACCGCGAGCATCGATGATACTCACACGCGTAACTGTACTCACGCACTGCGAGCGATAAGAGCCGTGAATATCCCCTCCTGCGCCCCAAAAGTGCCAATGATTGGCAAATAAAGCCCCTCTCCTCGCACTGCAAAGTTATTGACAGCAAGAGTTCAGCGAGGTCATTTTATTCCCCAAAGATTCTCTCTATTTTCGAAGAATCACTGATGAGAAGCAAAAAGAGGAGAATTGGCGAGTCATTTTTCATTATTTTTGCTATAACTATCGACAGTGGGTTTGTTTTGGATTTTTCATCGTTGTCCTCGATGCAGAATTGTTTGCTGAACAGTTTGAGTACCCACAAGACAGGGTTTCGAAACACAAAATCGACCGAGTTTCCTCAGAGCAAAATTTTGAAAATTTCAAAAATTCTCAAAATTTCATTTTTTTAAATTTCTATGTTTCTTAGATGCAAGATGGTTTTTTTCACACTTTCTTTATCGACTGGTGTGATCAGCTGGTTTTTAGGAAGCAGAAAATGAATTTTAAAGAAACTGGATTAAAATGTATAGAAAAAACGATGCTTGCGTAACGCGTGGAAAATATCTCCTCCTGCGCCCAAAAGTGCCAATGATTGGCAAATAAAGCCCCCTCCTGCGCACTGAAAAGTTATAGACAGCCAGAGTTTTTATTAGAAGCAAAAAGAGGAGAATTGGCGAGTCATTTTTCAGTATTTTTGCTATAACTATGGACAGTGGGTTTGTTTTGGATCTTTTATCTTTGTCCTCGATGCAGAATTGTTTGCTGAATAGTTTGAGTACCCACAAGACAGGGTTTCGAAACCAAAAATCGACCCAGTTTCCCCAGAGCAAAATTTTGAGAATTTTGAAAATTTCAAAAATTCTCAAAATTTCATTTTTTTTTAAATTTCTATATTTCTTTGATGCAAGATGGTTTTTTTTTCATACTTTCTTTATCGACTGGTGTGATCAGCTGGTTTTTAGGAGGCAGAAAATGAGTTTTAACGAAACTCGATTAAAATGTATAGAAAAAACGATGCTTGCGTAACGCGTGGCAATGAATTATTTATACGCCGAAGTGTTTGGAGTCTAGTATTTTTATTCGATGAAAAATAGTTTGAAATAGAGAGGGAAACGCATTGACGTCGATGCGATAGGTTATCAGTCGAACATGTATCGATTTTATTATGGAAATTGTCATCAAGGCGAATTTGCATTTGTCGCTTGGTTACTCGATACGCGTCATACACGTCGGTTGTAAAATATTCCAAAGTCCGAAAAAAGTTGATTCACAATTTTTTTTAAATCGACAACGTTACTGATGAAAATATTTTCTCTTTCAATCGATTTTTTTCATTTTTTAACTGTTACCGCGAAATTTACATTCAATAAATTGTATATTCAACATGAACAAAAGCAATGGGGAAAAAAGTAGCCAATTGTCAAAATTTTAAAAACACTTTTCGAGAAACCACGACTTCACTTCTGCTTAATGTAATTTTTTTTTTAAATTCAATAAATTGTGAGTACACTTAAAAATTCCCCAATTATCAACGACAAAATAATTTTATTCTCCCATAAATTTCGCAAATTTTGTTTTTTGGTTTTTAAAAATAATTTGAAATTTGACTTTTTTAAATTGACTCAAAATTTTTCCCAAATGAGAAATAATTGTTCGACTCATTTCCAAGTAAAATAATTTTTTTTTAAAAATATTAAAATAAAATAAGACTACGAATTATGGAATAAAAAAATTCTTTTTCGCGCTGGTACTCAAATCATCCACTGCAGCAGCATGTCATGATGAAAATGTTATCAATCGCACTGTCGATAAATTAAAAACGAAGCTTTTCAACATCTGATACAATGATTTCGCTCTTTGCCTCCGCTGACTTTTTCCTATGAAATCTAGACCCTTATCCACAGTCGGTAAGGTAGAAATCGCTGCAGCGAGAGGAAAAACTAGTAGAAAAAGCTGGCAAACGTCGGACAATTTGTGAGGTGATTTACGCACCGTGTAATTGCTGCCAAGGGCATTCAATTTAAAAACCGATATACCCTGCCGCGATAACAAGCGTGTAATTTATTGGCAATTACGTGCTTTTGAAAAAAAAATAATAATGATTGGAACTAACGGTAATTGGATGAAAAATTGCATCGAAAATTTTTTTTTTCTCCAACGTTACGAAATTTTCATCTCGTAATTAAAATTCAATTTTTTTTTCGCCAATTATAGTTGAAAAATGAGAGCGTCGATCAAACGAATGCAATATCCTATTTTTGAATTTCATCGATTTCGATGAATATTGATTTTTAATTGACTGCAAGATTTGAATGACTTTCGTCAATCGACATTTCATGATTATCAATACTTTTAGATACGCATAAACTATTATAAATTATTACAATTATAATGATTTATGAAGATTATCTTTAAAAATTTTCAATTACATTGTAAAATTAAAATATAATAACATTATATAGTTAATAATATAATATATTATATAATATAATTAAAAATCTTAAAAATGACTGTTCAAAAATTTTTTTGTGAAGGTCATTCAGCAAAAAATATAAAAGAATGTCTTTTGAATATTATTCATTAAATATGTAATTAAATTAGAAAAAATATTTGAATATTTCTCTAGAGTATTTTTTTATGACCTTCCTGTCTGCATAACTTTGCCAGAAATGATCCAATTGTCAAAAATAAGGAATCGTTTTATAAAATAATGTACTAATGAAAGTTTGACATGGGGGAAATTTTTTATTTTTCAAAAATAACAATTTTATCTTGTTCCAAACTTCGGCATGCAATTTTTCTACAGAAAAAAAAAATTATTTAACCAACAAATAAAAAAACCTGTGAGACTATAAAGCAAAAAATTACCAAGCTTGAAAAAGAATTAAAAAATATGAAAAATTGAGAATTTCGAGAAAAAATTATTTGCTGTGCAATACAGTGGAATTTAAAAAAATCAGAAAATTCTCGAAATTATAGAAACTCAAAATGGGTGAAAAAACAATTTTTTGAAAAATTCAGAAGTATGAGAGCTCTCAAGTAAAAAAGAGGCAATAAACAAATTATTAAAATCATCTTATCATTAATATTAAAATCATTTAAATTATTAAAATCCACTTATTATTAATATTCAAAACTCCTCCAAATTATTAAAATCTTCTTGGGCAATATTATCGATGGGAAAATAAAAATATGGAAGAAAAATTGTGCATGGGCGATCGTCTCGAAATCTGTATGGTGATAATATTCCTCGACTGATGCGAGAAATGTTATATACGATGATGCGAATTCATACGCTTTGGAAAGTATGTTATATATTTGTCTCGAGATGGGGAAAAGCCATCTTCGCCTATGTTGCGACGTGTCGAGCATTCCATAAGCATCATCGAGAATTGAGGAGACTGGGGAGATGGCTTTTCTCTCAGCGTTATAAATTTACTCGTATTGCCAAGAGAGCCCATGCAGGATATCGTAGTTTTGATAGCGTACACGAGCACGTCACGAAGTCGTCATGGAGATTCCATCAATCCTGTCGATATTCCCATACTCTGTCGGGGATATCGATAACAAAAACATAAATAAAGCGAAGAAGAGTTATATGGACGGTTTAGATTGACGATTTCAAGGAATAAAGAATTCCTTATTGACAATAATTGTCAGTTACAAAATCTGCAAGTTGAAAGATTTTAATAACAAAATTTAGATGTAATGTTATTTAAAAAAAAAATCATATTAAAACATTCATAATATTTTCAAGTTTTTAAACAAATTTTTTAGACCACTTTTATGAAGGAATAAAGAATATTTTATTTATTGACAATAATTGTCAGTGTAGAATCTGCAAGTTTACAGATTTTAATAACAAAATGTTAATGTGATGTTATTTCAAAAAAAAAAATCATATTAAAACATTCATAATATTTTCAAGTTTTTAAACAAATTTTTTAGACCACTTTTATGAAGGAATAAAGAATATTTTATTTATTGACAATAATTGTCAGTGTAGAATCTGCAAGTTTACAGATTTTAATAACAAAATGTTAATGTGATGTTATTTCAAAAAAAAAATCATATTAAAACATTCATAATATTTTCAAGTTTTTAAACAAATTTTTTAGACCACTTTTATGAAGGAATAAAGAATATTTTATTTATTGACAATAATTGTCAGTGCAGAATCTGCAAGTTTACAGATTTCAATAACAAAATTCAAATGCAATGTTATTTTTCTTTAAAAATCACATTTAAAAAAATTGGTATTATTTGTAAGTTTTTAAACAAATTTTTTATACCACTTGTATGAAGGAATACAGAATATTTAATTTATTGACAATAATTGTCAGTGTAGAATCTGCAAGTTTACAGATTTTAATAACAAAATGTTGATGTCATCTTATTTAAAAAAAAATCATATTGAAAACATTCGTCATATTTTCAAGTTTTTAAACAAATTTTTTAGACCTGTATGAAGGAATAAAGAATATTTTATTTATTGACAATAATTGTCAGTGCAGAATCTGTAAGTTTACAGATTTTAATAACAAAATTGAAATGCAATATTATTTTTCTTTAAAAATCATATAAAAAACATTCATATTATTTGCATGTCTTTAAACAAATTTTTTAGACCACTTGTATGAAGGAATAAAGAATATTTTCTTAATTGACAATAATTGTCCGTGAAGAATCTACAATTTTATAAATATTAATAACAAAATATAGATGTAATGCTATTTTTTTAAAAATCGTGTGAAAAACATTCATATTATTTGCAAGTTTTTAAACAAATTTTTTAGACCACTTTTATGAAAGAATAAAGAATATTTTATTGACAACAAATGTCAGTGTAGAATTTGCAAGTTCATAAACTTTAATAGCAAATATAGATGTGATGTTATTTTTTATAAAATCATACAATAAAAAATTCACATCAAATTATTGATCTGGAAGAAGAGTTTGCAAATTCTAAATTTGCGCATTGCTTCCTCATTATTTTTAGCCATTAGCAAATCCTCGTCAATGAGGCAAGAAGCTTCCAAAGTTTTGGTTTCGTCACAGAAGAAAGCTTTGTAAATGCGAAAAAATGATCAGAAAGTGATGTGCTAATTCCGAATTTGCCAGTTTTTAAAAAATTTTCTACCCTACCGATTCAAAAATTAAAAATGGTAGCTTTATATCGAGCGCTCACGCGCTTTTTGCAAAAAAAAAATGAAAATTTTATAAATCAGGGACCTGATATCCCAGATATTAATTTTGCTTCCTCATAAAGGAAGCTTTGCTTTCGTGAAAATTTTTTTTTGTTGAGATTTTTATGCCAATATGTTTAAAATATGTTCAAAATTTGGCACACTTGTCGAGCACGAATTGCTCTTAATTATGAAAAAATTTTGTTTTAATTCTAACGGGTGTTCAGATTTTATCGACTTTTTTCGTTTTTGCAAGAATGGCGTAAACACATCTAACTTCTGCAATTTTCAAGATATTGCTCTCAAACTTTGTACAAAATTAGTGGAGCTATTATAAGTTTGTTTGGTTTTCAATTTGGCGAAAATCCATCGAGGGATTAAAACTTAATGAAATTTTGAATTTTTTGAAAAATAGCGTAAACGCTCTAGCTTGTGCAATTTTCAAGATATTGTACTGAAACTTTGCACAGAGTTAATATAGCTATCGAGGTTGGTCGCTATTAAATTTGGTAAAAATCCATCGAGGGATTAAAATTTTATGAAATTTTTAATTTTTTCACAAATAGCGTAAACGCTCTGACTTGTGCAATTTTTAAGATATTGCCCTGAAAATTTACACAGAGCTATATATACAGCTATCGAGGATGTTCGTTATTAAATTTGGCGAAAATCGATCGAATGATTAAAATTGTATCAAATTTTTTTTTTTTTTTTTTAAATAGCGTATTTGAACTTCGGCTATTTGCGAGATATTGTACTAAAGTTTTGTACACATTCAAAATAGTGATCGAGGTTGTTCGCTATTGAATTTGGCAAAGATAAAATTTAGCAAGAAGTAAATTTGAAAGAATTTGGCAAATTTGCACGTTGATTACTCATGTTTTTCGATAGTTAACAAAGCTTCCTTTATGAGGAAGCCAAATTTGATTGCCATACTTTGTGATAAAGGACGCTACGTGATTAAGATGAGGAAGCAATAATGTGAAAATGCAATAATAATTTTGCTTTAATAATAATTTTTCCATTTTCTAAAGAATTTATCTCCGTGAAGGCAATTTGGCTTACCTTGAATTAACCTGTTTTCGTCCAAGAGGAAAAATAAATCTTTTTAGCGCCACTCTAGTTCATAAATATTGTATATAGATTTTGGATGGAAGAGACACTGCGGAGATACGAATTGGGTGAGTCGGAGGCGGTGTGTATGGGGCATTCCATACCAAGTCGACCTGAGTGTGACCCTCGACCTCGCTGATTTCGTTTACGATTTTTTATATAATTCTTCCAACTTGAAATAGCATTCAAAATTTTTTTCAGATTTTCAAAACCAAATTTGAGTACGTTATGATTTTTTGAACATTCTTTTCGAAAACCTCGAGGGTTGTAATTTAAAAATCTGAAAAAATTCTCAAAAATCCGGTGTCAAAAATGAAAATTTTTGACTCAAAATTCATGATGTCCAGGCCTTCGCTTCCACCTCGATTTTAGGTTTTCATGAAGAAAACGTAAAAAAAAAATGGATGCAGAAATTAACGAACTATTTTAAGAAATTGTTGGTTAACGATAAAAATATTCAAGCCACTTTTCACGGTAGATCAATTTCCGCATCTATTTTTTTTACGTTTTCTTTATCAAAACCTAAAAACGAGGTGGAAGGGAAATCCTGGACATCATGAATTTCGGGTAAAAAATTTTCATTTTTGGCACCGGATTTTTTCAGATTTTTTTAGATTTTGAAATTACGGACCTCGAGGTTTTCGAAAAAAATGTTCAAAAAATCATAACGTACTCAAATTTGGTTTTAAAAATCTGAAAAAAATTCTGAATGTTATTTTGAGTTGGAAGAATCATACGAAAAATCGTAAACGACATCAGCGAGGTCGAGGGTCACACTCAGGTCGACTTGGTATGGAATGCCCCGCATATAGGTGAAGTTCGAAGGGGAACCAGAGGGGTTGCGTAGAAGTAAAAGCCATGAGTATAGACAGCCGGGATATCTCATGGATTCAGGTAGTGGTTGCCCGGCGGCGTTCAACCAATTAGCTAACTCTGAGGCACTTTGGCCTAGCAGTGTGCCACGTTTTATCTCCTATCTTTCGCTGTCTCGCTCTCCCTTTTCTCTCTGGTTCCATCGTGCCAAAACCGCTAACGAAGAACGCCGTAACGCGCCACCGTGGAGTGAGAAATGTGTTTCTCCTTAAGGGAGGATGAGCGTTGATGCTCGTGGAAAGGGTTTCCCAAGGATTGCCCGAGGATCTCCGAAGGAAACGAGGACGAAAAATCGGGATCTCTCTCTCTCTCTCTCTCTCTCTCTCCCTCTCCTTCTCTCTGGTTGATTCGTTGAGAATCTTCGGGAAAAGGATGGCCCCTGGCTAAATTTCACGTTCCCTCGATTCATCCTTCCTTCACCCTCTTCATCCCCCTCTTTCCGCACCCCCTTCCCCCAAGAGAAAGCCCATATGTTTGAGCTACTTCGAGACAAAATCTAACTTTTTTTCCTACGAATTTCCTCTTCTAATTCCCCGGAGTGGGAAGTTTAGTTTTCCGAGGGTGTGTTTAGACTTTGAGAGTTTTCCTCCAGTTTTCTCTCTTCCTCGATTGAAAGACAAATGGACAGAGGGAGGATTTATTTCCTGAATTAATTTCACGAAATCTTAAACTCAACTTTTGCCTCCAGGAAAATTAATTTTTTTCTCTCTGTGTCGTGAAAAAAAATTTCCCAACGAGGCCGATCGACGTTTGAAAGGGACGAAAAATTTATCAATGGTGAAATGAAATGAAGATAGAAATCGAGTGAGGGAGGAAAAAGTTGACTCGGGTCGTCTCGTTAGGAACGATTGTGGCAAAAACTGAGCTACTCCTTCTATTTCTCATGAGCCATTATTATTTTCAAAGAGAATGATAATAATCGTGGAGAACCACAAAGATAATGATTATTATTATTTTTGTCTCGACGTCTCTGTATCGATTACTTCGATGATATTGGCGAGCCTTTCAATGTGGGCGATGCTTTCATCGTCCTTTTTTCCTTCTTTCTTGTGTAATACACAAATATTGAAAAAGAGTGCAAAGAAGATCGAAGAAAAGTTGCTCGAGATACGATCTTACTCGCGCTTCTATTCCTCTGTTTTGTGGACAATTTTTTGCTTTTTTTTTCTTCTTCTCTGCTCTGTTGTTTCTTTTGTTCAGTTTCGATTAATGCCCTCAGGAGACTTTTGCAGATCCTTTATTTCTGTCGACGAAAAGTACAATTGGGAGAGAGTGAATAGGAGAGGGAAAGAGAGAGAGAGAGAGAGAGAGAGAGAGAGAGAGAGGGTTGAAAGGATGGGAGGAAGGAATTTTGCAGAGAAAATCGAATGCTCTTTTCATATATTATATTATTATATATTATATGTTATATATTACATAGGCAATACAAAAAATGTTCCTTTTTTGTGCCTCCTCTCATTGATATCTCTGTGCTTTTTTCCTGAAAAAAAAACATTGTTACTTTCGTTAACGTTAATAATCAGCAAAAACATGCATTTTTTGACAATTTCACCAAATTCAACAAATTCTGGATGTCGGAATTTTTCCGCCATCTCGATTTTATAAAGGAGAATTTTAGAAAATTTTATAAAGGAGAATTTTAGAAAATTTTATAAAGGAGAATTTTAGAAAATTCTCAATTTTTAATATTTTTTTATTTTTCTTTCAAGCTCGGTAATTTTTTTGTTTTATAGTCCGACAGGTTTTTTTTATTTGTTGGTTAAACAATTTTTTTTGTGTAGAAAAATTGCATGCTGAAGTTTGGAGCAAGATAAAATAAATATTTGTTAAAAATAAAACTATGGTTTTTTGATACCATTTTTTAAATATAATTTTTTGAAAAAATTTATGAGAAAAGCTCCCCAATTTCCCCGCACATCCCTTAAGTTTTGCACCTGATAAAGTTGACCCTCGCTGGTCACCGCGGGTAAAATTGACCCGAGCTCTCACATTGAGCTCAAATATCTAGTTTGAAGTATAAGTTTGAATTATCTATGGCGGAATAAATACCTTTTTTTGGAACGTATATATTGTAAGTATTTTTTTTCTCAAAGTACCATATATTGAGAATAGCGTGTAGAAATTTTTCCAAAAGATCTTTAAAACTGAAAGGGTTATAATTTTTTTAGTAAAAAATCGAATTGTCGAAAGTCTTTTTTTCACGATTTTTTGTAAATATTAAAAAAATGTAAATATTTAAAAAATATGTAAATGGTTAAAAAAAACAACAACAATTGATTCATATACCGAAGTGTTTAAAGATAATTCCTATATTTTTTTTAAGTCAATCGGATAGGTACTTTTTTGACAACCATCCAAAAAGTCGGTCGGGTCAGATTGACCCAGTGTGACCTTGGAATTATTTTGAGGTGTGACCAGAGAGGGTTAATGAGGGAAAATTAGGTCAAGGTAAAATAAAAAATTATATAATGAAAAGTCGAAAAAAAGGTCAGTGTAAAAGTGGAAATCGCTGATAATTCTTTGAAAAAAATGTTTGGGAATTTTTTTTATTTCCCCATAAATAATTTGCGCATTGAAGAATTAGTCACATCGAGTTTTTTGAACTTTCAAAGAAAACTGCCATTTTCCTCATAATTTAACCGTTGATTAGGTATTGAACAAATTTAGTTTAGTCGACGCTTTTGTGGCATTTTATTAAGGATGTTCAATTCTTTGGAAAGAATCGATTTTTTAATCGATTCTGAATCGAATCAAGAAAATCGATTTTCATGAAAAATCGAATTCAAAGAATCGATTTTGTACGAAACGATTTTTAAAAATCGTAAAAAAAACTTAATTGCTAATAAGAGCTTACGTGATTGTTTATCAAGTTTTTGCTATGGAAAATGATTAAATTGGATTCATTTATTTTTAGTACAAGATGATAATAACAAAATAACATACATAACGTAGTTTTCATTCTGGCTAAACATAGTTACGTAGTTTGATTCTTTTCCACATTTGCACTTTTAAAAGTATTTTTCAAAATATTATGGATATATATTTAACAAATCAGACCTTTTTCTATTACATATAAGTTTCTATTGTTTTACATTTTTAGTTTCGATTTTTTTTGTTGGATCATGTTTTCAACATTTTAATTTTAATTTTAATTGCTAACCTTTAATAGATAATGGATTTAATAAAAAAATGGAATTTTCGATTCTTAGGGTCAAGAATCGATTCACCTAAAGATCGAAAATAAAAGAATCGATTCAAAAGATCGACTTTTTAAACTTTTTAAAGAATCGGATCGGAATCGAACATCCCTACGTCTTATATTTGAGGAAAAGACACAAATTTTTGTGAAGTCCGGATTCGGGACAAAAAAGATTTTTAGAACCACCCTAATGTATATAGAATCGTGCATTTAGCCCGGGGATGGAAAAGTTTCACGTTATGTAGGGGCCGCTATTTAGCGCAACGGGGAAAAATTGCCGCGGGACATTTTCCGAAGTCCCTCCCTTTCTCTCTCTCTCCTTCTCTTTATCGTGGTTGCGATGAGTAAAAAGGTGAAAAACGCGGATCCGCCGATATTCAGCGATTATATGAAAGATTCCACGTGAAAACGATTGAAATCTGAAACCAAATATCTAAAATATAATTTATAATCTTCAAAATCATTCTTAGTCCCTGAAAATTACTCCATTACAAAAAAATGATTGTATTTTTGACCTTGAACATTTATTTGCGTTTTGGAAGGACAAATTTCACCCAAAAAAAATTTGGAACTTTTTTCTTCATCAAAAAGAGCAATCTTGCAATTTAGACTTTGATGACTTATTTACTTAGTTATTTATTTTGAGAAAAAAAAATTAATTTAACAATCATTAACAATAATGATAATAAGATAAACAATAATTAATAGAAAGACAATTATTAAAGAGAAATGACAACTAATTTTTTGAATAAAAAATCACCGAAAGACCCGTTTTTTCTATTTATTCATTTTATTTTCCCTATATTTTCATTTCACATGTTGTTTGATCCTGATATTTATCCTTGCAAAAATGATATTACGTATTTTAAAAGCAAAAAGTGGTATGACACGTTTTTTTGACAGTTGTTTTTTTTTTTGTGAAAAAACAAATGTTATCATTTCGTTGCGCGCTCTCGTGAATTTTCCCTTGGGAAAAACGACAGATCGTTTGTTCATGAACAGTCAAGAGAGGGGGAGGAGGGAGGGGGGGGGGGTGTTTCGCTGTTGGTCAGCGGATAAATTCAAATTAGTAAATGCCATTAAAATGAGTTGTTAACTCGTCGTGTAGCGCGGTTGACAGCCCGTTCTATGTATAATTCTAGTATATATGGGGCGTTCCATCCCAAATCGGACAGTTTGCAAAACTTTTCTTTTTGATACCTCAAATTTTTTACATTATTTAGTACCCATCAAAAGACTCTTCCTGGTAAATTTACAGATTTTTTTTTGATTACCCGTTCACAAGATATTAAATTAACAAAAAAAAAACGATCTTTTTTCAATATTTTGGTCATAAGTTCTTCGATGATGGTCTAAATTAAAAGTTTTTTAAAATTTTTTTTTGTTCTTTACGGCCTTTTCAGAAAAAAATACAACAAAAATTTTCGACGTGGTTTTAAATGAATTTTTTGAATTTTAAACTTTAAATCGCGTTTTTAAAAGTGAGTGTATATTTTGATTTAAAATAAAAAATTTCTTCAATCATCTATCTATTCAACAACTTTTAAGACTAGTCCGATCGTGGGATTTCTATAACTACGATTTTTTTTCGATTTTTGAAAACCGAAATTTTTTTTTTACTCAAAAAGTTTTATAAAAAGCTGTCAAAATAAATTTTAAGTAATGAAAAAAAAAAAAAAAAATACTATACAGTAACGAAATTTGATATACATAATAATTGATAGAAAAAAAAATTCAAAACCGAAGAAAAATAGTAGTAATGGAAATCCCACGATCGCACTAGTCTTAAAAGTTGTTGAATAGATAGATGTTTAACACAAAAAATAAAAACGAAAAATCAAAATAAACACTCACTTCGAAAAACGCGATTTAAAGTTTAAGACTCAAAAAACTCATTTAAAAACACGCCGAATATTTTTGTTGTATTTTTTTCCGAAAAGGCCATAAAAAACAAGAAATTTCAACCAAAAAAAACTATAATTTGGACCATTATAAAAGAAGTTATTACCAAAATACCGAAAAAAGAGCGGTTTTTTTGTCTTTCGAACGAGTAACAAAAAAAATCTCAAATTTACATAGCAAGAGTCTTTTGATGGGTACTAAAAAATATAAAAAAATCGGGGACATAAAAAAAAAAAGTTTTTCAAACTGTCCGATTTGGGATGGAATGCCTCATATATATGTATATATCGCGTTACAGCTGCCATAAGGGCGTATGCCAGCCAAAGGTAGGGCTGGAAAGCCATAAGGGAGTATCGAAATTTTTTTTTTTTCAGGAATCGACGTAATTATGACCGAAAAGTATAGAACCGATGGAAAAAAAATGTCCCAATTTTTTATAATTTTTTATACGCCCTTATGGCTTTCCGAGTGGGTCTCGAAAGCCATAAGGGCTTATCGATTTTTTTTTTAGGAATCTACGTAATTATGACCGAAGAGTGTAGAACCGATGAAAAAACAAATTTCCCAATTTTTTTATTTTTTTATTCGCCCTTATGGCTTTCCGAGTGGGTCTCGAAAGCCATAAAAAAAATTGGGAAATTTTTTTTTTCATCGGTTCTATACGTTTCGGTCATAATTACGTTGACTTGAAATTTCGCTATTTTCAGGTTTTTGAAAATAGGCCAAAAATTGAGCAAAACAGTTTTTTATCGAAATTAATGAAAATTTTGATTTTTTGAAAAAACTATTGATAGATTCGTGTTTAGGGGGCAAAAATACATCGATATGAGGCCCGAAAAACAAAAATAATTTTTTTTTTGCATTTTGGCCAAAATTCGATCGGTTCACTAAAATGGCTGCAATTTATTTTCTAGATAGAATCGGCTTGAGCATGAGCTCATTCTCTTCGTAATC
This sequence comes from Alloplasta piceator, assembly GCA_946863875.1. NCBI lineage: Eukaryota > Metazoa > Arthropoda > Insecta > Hymenoptera > Ichneumonidae > Alloplasta > Alloplasta piceator. The sequence goes on along the minus strand of OX333075.1, from coordinate 50,528,035 downwards.
GTTCACGCTTCAAAATCCCGTTTGGTTCATCCCATTACGATCGTTTTTCGATTTTTGGCAGATTTTTAAAGTTCAACAATAGATTTTTGTAAATTTTTTAAGGCATACCCCTTTCCATTTTTTTCGGCGATTTTCAAACTGCTCTCATTTCTACAAAAAATTAGTTATCGGGATGAACTTAACGACATTCTCTAAGTTTGGTCACAAGCTTTGCGTACGAAAAACAAATTTTGAAATCGGTTGAACCAAAGTGAAGTTATGAGCACTTGAAATTTCGCTATTTTCAGGTTTTTGAAAATAGGCCCAAAATTGAGCAAAACAGTTTTTTATCGAAATTCATGAAAATTTTGATTTTTTGAAAAAACTATTGATAGATTCGTGTTTAGGGGGCAAAAATACATCGATATGAGGCCCGAAAAACAAAAATAATTTTTTTTTTTTGCATTTTGGCCAAAATTCAATCGGTTCACTAAAATGGCTGCAATTTATTTTCTAGATAGAATTGCGGCTTGAGCATGAGCTCATTCTCTTCGTAATCATTCACGCTTCAAAATCCCGTTTGGTTCATCCCATTACGATCGTTTTTCGATTTTTGGCAGATTTTTAAAGTTCAACAATAGATTTTTGTAAATTTTTTAAGGTATACCCCTTTCCATTTTTTTCGGCGATTTTCAAACTGCTCTCATTTCTACAAAAAATTAGTTATCGGGATGAACTTAACGGCATTCTCTAAGTTTGGTCACAAGCTTTGCGTACGAAAAACAAATTTTGAAATCGGTTGAACCAAAGTGAAGTTATGAGCACTTGAAATGTCGCTATTTTCAGGTTTTTGAAAATAGGCCCAAAATTGAGCAAAACAGTTTTTTATCGAAATTCATGAAAATTTTGATTTTTTGAAAAAACTATTGATAGATTCGTATTTAGGGGGCAAAAATACATCTATATGAGGCTCGAAAAACAAAAATATTTTCTAGATAGAATTGCGGCTTGAGCAAGAGCTTATTCTCTTCGTAATCGTTCACGCTTCAAAATCCCGTTTGGGAAATTGGGAAAATTTTTTTTTCATCGGTTCTATACTTTTCGGTCATAATTACGTCGATTCCTGAAAAAAAAAATTTCGATGCGCCCTTATGGCTTTCGATACCAACTCGGAAAGCCCTAAGGGCGTATAAAAAAAAAAAAATTGGGAAATTTTTTTTTTAATCGGTTCTATACGTTTCGGTCATAATTACGTCGATTCCTGAAAAAAAATGTCGATACGCCCTTATGGCTCCCGGATGCCATAAGGGCGTAAAAGAGGTGATACGCCCTTATGGCAGCTGTAACGCGATATGTACATTCAGTGATGAAAATGATGCGCCGGAGGGTGTGAGGCAGGTTTTTGCGCATGATAATTATCAACCATCGTATATAAAATAAAGGCTACCCTGACAAAATTTGATATAACACGATGAAATGCACGAATCCAGTTGCGCAGAATTTTTTTGGTCATAGAAATTTCATTTTTTTCCACATGCGTAAAAGTCAGGGTTGCCAGTGAGTCACTATTGTCACTATATACTGTATTTTGCGTAGATTTATAACCGGTAGAGATGTAATGATAACATTGAATTTCAGGTAGATGACAACGATGGAATGTCATCGACTGGCAGACTTCAAGAACATCCAGAGGGTATCGTTAATTTTTCTATACTTCTGGGCGCCGGTCCGAAACAGCACTCGGTCGCTGCGGTCGTAATTAATTGTCATTTTCCCTCCCTGCCCGATGCATAGTGACCGCGAGTCGTTCAGAAATGTCGAGAGGCTCTCGATATTTCGAAAACGTCTCGCGAGTGACCCCTACATTTTTTGGTACTCATTTCACGTACGTCAGATGATAGGGTTCACGGTTTTCTCGGCCATTGTCTCAATGCGCAAGAGAATCAACCAGCGATGGATGTTACATCGATACAAGAGGCCAATTGCAACGACCTCTACATTTTTTCTTGTTTTCGAGTCGAAGCTTTTTTTTCAATTACAAAAATTAGTTCTTTCGGTCGAGAAGATCCTTCGCGAGGTACGAGGGTACGGTCGGAGCATCGTGATTTCATTTTCAAAAATGCAGCGTGGTAAATATTTAGAAAAACTATAGGCGTTTGCTCCAACCGGACCATCAATACCGAGGGACATTTGGCTCTTACAGCGTGTGTTTGATTCATGATTCTCTTTTTTGTCGCAATTCAAAAATTGACGAGTCATCGTTCAAATAGAAAAAAAAAATATTTTTTCCATTTTTTCGTAAACTAATTCTGTCGAATGAAATAATTTCTTTCAAATTCTTTCAATATTACAGTCAATATGATGCTGTCTTTTCTTCAATTTTTTGTTAAGTTTCTCATTCGTGATCTCGGCGAAGCGTCACTTTGCCCGCAAGCACCGGAGCGAGCTTCACTCGTTTTGGAGTAAAGAAAATCCATTTCGGGCAGCACGATTTGGATTATTTGATGGATATTAGAATCGAACTTTTATATTTTTTAAATATTTTTGCAAGACGAGGCAGCATTTATATTGAATGTTTTTCTCGAGTCTCCCGGATCGTCGTGGATTGCTAGTCCGTTTTATAGGCTTTTCAGGCACGATTTTGATATCTATTTTTAATTGTTCGTTGTGCCTCGTAGAGATCTGCCTCTCCGCGAGGGGCAACGATGGTGAATTTGCATGGTGTGTCTGCCGGCGCTCCTCCTTGAGCAAGAGGAGCCCCAAATCTCCGAAAGCTTCGGTGCCGGACACGTCCCGGGACGTGACGCTGGTTCAGGAACCGCGTGGACTGGCAAAGTCAGTTTTCCCTAGGGCAGGTTGGCACCAAGCGGTCCGATTGGGAACGAGCGATTGTTGTTAAACGTTAATTCGACGTGGGTCCACTTGGGTTTTAGGGCCTCTTTTGTATGGGGTGTCGCGATTTGAAAAACTTTTCTAAACCGATACGTGGGTGAAAGGTAGGCAGGATTGTACGCGATTTTTTTCTAATGAAAATTTTTTTCGAGTGAGTTTCAGCGTGTGTGAGATGAAATATATGTCCAAATTTGTGTAAATTACTCAAAGATTTTCTATTTTTTTCTTTTATATATCGAGTCTCTGCTCGATTTTTCAAAAAAGAATTTTACCCGTTGGAAAATCGTTGAGCGATTATTTTTTTTCAGCTCATCGTGGGAAAATCGTGGGTGATGTCTATTCTCGAAGGATCGCGTGAGAATCCACTCGAGAATAGATTCAGCCACGACAAATGTGACGATCTTTTTCACAATCACGTCGTCACTATGCACACGGATGAAACCAAGTCACAATCGTGTGACACCCAAATTTGTGAATTTGCTCCGATATAGCCGGAATGGAGTTCAGTCCCGGGACAACTCTGTCTCTGGCATATCGTGAAATTAGTAATCGCGTCATTGTTGTGAAAAAAGTATCCAGAGTCATCCCCAAAAGTCGCGGTCTAAACTAAATGAATTAATATGACCCGAACTCCGCAGGCACTAAAATCACAATATTAAAAACAAAAAACGCGTAAAAAGTAAATGTCGCGCGATCCACTCGTTCTATGTGGATCGCATTTTGGCAGGGAATCAGGATGTTTTCCATTTCAGGTCTCCGAGGGATTTTTTAATAATTTTTTCATCTTTTCAGAGAAAGGATAATTCTGATTTGTTTGCTTCTGGTCTAGGCGAGATTTTTAAATAATTTATTTCTGTTTCAGGGATAGGATTCGTCTGCTTCAGGCCATCGTGAGATTTTTTGAATAAAAATTTTTCTGGTTCAGGGTTTAATCTTATAGTTGAATAGAAAATTAGCAAATGTATTTTTTACGAAAAATTGAAAGATCTTAACGATACTTCGTACATTAAATTCGGTCAGAATTTTTTTTTATTTGAAGCAATCCATTTGTAATTTGTTTGGAACTTGAAATGCACTTGAAATTTCGAACGTTCGGTTTAACGTAAAATCGCACAAATATAATTTTTAAAGAAAAATTAACAGACTCGAAGTACATAACTTTTTTTTTCTTTTCAACGCTCAATATTTATTCCATTCTTGAAAATTTGTCGATTGTTTTTCTTCAAACGATGCTCACTGCCATCTAAAATATTTTTTTTTGGTGATAAAGTGCGTCAACTGGATTACAGTGACCTTCGATTAGTGCCTTTGGATTACGCCGAAGTATTTTTTTAACCACTTTTTTTTTTACACGTACAAAAGTTTTTTTTAATCGTCGTGATCGACCGAGATCAAACTTCGCGATTTCCGTCGCGATACGCGTGCTTTTTTTTGAGTTTCAATTATTTATTTCAAAAATCGTACGACATTCGTGTTCACGCTGGACTCTCGTGTCCCGCTCTTTTCCTCGTCGATGATCCGCAGATCGCTTCATACGGTGAGTTTTCTGATTTTCAATTTTCCTAAACATTTCTCCACACAAATATAACACGATTTTGTATTTTTCCAAAAATTATTTTCAAACTTCACATAATATATATTTACTTTGGATGGTACAAAAAAAAACATGCACGCGAAAGATTTTTCGTTTATTAATTTTTTCATCCGAATGAAAGATATTTCAATTGTTGTATTCGATAATTATTACAATGTGCTTAATGAAAGAGGGAGAGAGGAAGTCGAACGTAAATCAACGATTCGTGCATGAAGATAGCGAATGAAAAAATAAGGGGGTCGTGAAATTTTAGTTAATTAAAATAAAACGAGAGTAAATAAATTGTACTCAGTGAATTTTTAATTGTTCCACGTGTCAAGCATTGAACTGTGCATTATTAAAAAATTGGGAATGCGAATCGGGAATTGACGATGTGTTGTAATGATCGTTTTCATAAAGGTGTGAGATTTTTATTTTTTATTTTTTAAATAAATCAAGGGTTGCACTTGATTGTTATATTTCCCTCGTTCTGTCTTTCTCTCTCTTCCTCCTTTTTCGCAGACGTGTTTACCTCCCGCTCTCTCTCTCTCTCTCCTCTCTCTCTCCCTCTCTCTCTCTCTCTCCCTCCCTCTCTCTCTCTCTCTCTCTCTCTCTCTCTCTCTCTCTCTCTCTCTCTCTCTCTCTCTCTCTCTCTCTCTTTTCCACGGCAGCGTCTCCCGGAAAGTCTATTATAATATGAACGATGATATGTTTATTATTTTATGCAATGAAAAATCAGGGTAATGTGTTTTGGGGAAATTTGAAGTATTGAGCAATAATCCAATATTATGTTGTGTATTATATGTGCACAATATATAGATATATTATATAATGTGATAATATAAATTAATATTATGGACATTTCGATGATTAACATGTGAAATGATTTAAATTTTAACCCGAATGATCTATTTCCCTTTGCACTCTATTTTAATTAACAGAATGATATTTTATGACTTATGATCTTAATACCGATAATATATGGGGCATTCCATGTCAAATCGACAACTTTTAAAACCGACCCCTTTCGATTTGTGGCTACAATTTTGTTTTCCTTTTCTAACCAATTGAAAACATTTTTCAGCAAATTTTCAAATTTTCTTATCCAACCCAAAAGAAAAAGCTTTTTTTTTTTAATGACTGTAACGTCTTCAAAAATTGACTAATAGGGACGTTTTTTTCTGAAAATGTCCGTTTTTGAATGTACTTTCCGAAAAAAAATACAAAAAAATTTGAAGATATTAAAATCTATGAAATTTTTCATTTTTTCGAGAAAAATCATCTTTTTATCGAAGCTCGCCATTTTTATTTTTTTTGTTCACTTAAAAAATACTTCGATCAGTTGCGAAAAAAATGTCGCCCAACCTTGAGTGGCATTCCTTTTCCTTCTTTTTGTTCACTTTTTTGAAAAATAAATAAATAAAAATTCGGCAATTACCACTTTCAATTCTTTATTTCTTCTCAATTTTTTAAACTCCGAGATCGTTTATAAATCCTCAAAAATTTCCAGACGGGTACTTTGTGAAATAAGCTCAATTGGAAAAAATGATTTTTTTTCAATCGTTAAAAAAAAATAGAAGGAAAAGGAATTCCACTCCAGGTTGGCCGCCATTTTTCCGGAATTGATCAAAGTATTTTTCGAGTGAAAAAAAAATTAAAAATGGCGAACTTTGATAAAAGATGATTTTTCTCGAAAAAGTGAAAAATGTCATAGATTTCAATATCTTGAACATTTTTTGGATTTTTTTTCGGAAAGTACATTCAAAAACGAAAATTTTCAAAAAAAAACGTGCCAATGAGTCAATTTTTGAAGAAGTTATAGTCATTAAAAAAAAAGCTTTTTCTTTTGGGTTGGATACAAAAATTTGAAAATTTCCTGAAAAATGTTTTTTGGGTAGAAAAGGAAAACAAAATTTCAGCCAAATCGAAGGGGGTCGGGTTTAAAAGTGGTCGATTTGACATGGAATAACCCATATACGTGACGCTTTAAACATATTAAAGCGTATAAATATTATATATAAATATAATATATATACCATTGAATATAACTTTCGCTTCATTTTAATTAACGATTATCGGAACGATCGATTGGTAATAATTTTTAATCAAAGATATTTCAACAATTGAAAGATATTAATAAATAAATTAATAAAGTTAAAGACTAAACTAAAGTACGATTATAATTAAAATATAAATTGATATTTTTATGAACGTATATGTGAAAGTGAAGACAAATAAAATTAAAATAGGCTTACCAAATAGTATAACAAAACACCTTTAAAAAATTTATTTGGAAGTCTTTAAAAACGAGACCAACGATTTAAATTTAAAGAAAATTATTTCAAAATTTGTCCCAACTAATTCATAAAAAAGAAAAAATGTTATTTTCCGAGTGAAAAATCACATGTGCAGGAAAAAGACTCCAGTGATGACTGTTGAGAGATGAAATCAAGTTCTTTCATTCAAAGCTCAATAAAATCTTTCATGCTCTTCGTAATGAAAGGAAGCAACGAGAGTATGGGGGATTCTCTTTTTGCCTCGCAGAAAAAAAACATGAGATTTGTGCTGTGTGTGACAAGTAATTTTTTTTAATTTTCCATTCCCGCGAATGACGTCATTAATGCGGTGCACTATCTAAGAGGATTCACACAAGAGGCTGCATAATGAGCGCGACATTTTTTTACATTTTTTTAATTACTAGAACCAGAGCTGGGCAGTACTTGCAGGTACTTGAAGTACAGTACTTGCAGGTACTTAAAGTACAGTACTTGCAGGTACTTGAAGTACAGTACTTGCAGGTACTTAAAGTACAGTACTTGCAGGTACTTGAAGTACAGTACTTGCAAGTACAAAGTACTTAAAAAGTACTTGCAAGTATTGTACTCAAATTTTTCAAGTACTTCCTGTACTTGAAGTACTGTACTTGAAAATTTCAAGTACTTCTCTGTACTTGAAGTACTTTTTTCAAGTACAAGTGTCAAGTACTTTTGAATGTGTCTTGCTGATGGTTGCATGTGCAAAGCCTTTGAATATGGGTCATTCCATGTCAAATCGACCAATATTTGGAATCGACCCCTTTCAATTTCGATTAAATTTGGTCAGAAGTTTTCTTTTATCATAAAACAAAGTTCCAACAAAGGAAAAAAATTAAAATTTTTTTTCGACAATTCAAAATTTTACCATTTTTTCAAGTTTATTTTTTAAATATTTCGAAAACTATTATAGTTACGAAAAAATCGTTCTGGGTTCGTTTAAAGGAGTATACTTGGAGCTACAAAAAAAAAAAATTCCGATACAAATTTTTGAAAAATGATGAATTTGGAGAATTTTGAATTTTTCAAAATCGTGAAAACCCACGATCAACATTAAATTTTTTATTTTATTTTTTTTATACAACAGCTTGTACTGATATTAAAAGATCCTGAAATTTTCAGAAATGTGTTTTTTTTTTTTTCAAAAACGTGAATTTTTGAATTTTTGTAAAACTTTTTTTTTACCTCTAAGTTGAGTGAAGTTGATCAATCATGTAATTTTGACTGCTCAAAATTACAAAATTAGCTGATTGCTCAACTTAAAAGAATTCATATTTTTGAAACAAAAAAAACACCTTTCTGAAAATTTCAGGATCTTTTCAAATCAGTACAAGGTATTGTATTAAAAGAATTGAGCGAAAAATTCGATGTTAATTGTGGATTTTCACGATTTAAAAAAATTTAAAATTCTCCAAATTCATCATTTTTCAAAAAATTTTGTCGGAATATTTTTTTTAACTATCATAGGTTTCAAGATATTTAGAAAAAAAAATTGAAAAATGGTTAAGGTTTGAATTTTGCCTAACTTTTGAAAAAAAAAACAAATTTAATTTTTTTCCTCGGTAGAACTTGGTTTTATGATAAAACAAAACTTCTGAATAAATTTCATCGAAATTGAAAGTGGTCGATTCCAACTCTTGGTCGATTTGACATAGAATGACCCAGGTACCAGAATTTACGAGACGTACCCGAAAACTAGAAAAGTACTTGATACTGGTACTTTGTAACAAGTACTTTGTACTTCAAGTACCGCCGATACTTGATACTTCAAGTACTTTGCCCAACTCTGACTAGAACAAATTTTATTAAATACAACCAAAAGAGTTTTGAAAAATATAAAATCAATTAGTTGAAATAAATTCTTCTATTTTCAAATAAATCAATAAACGATCTAAATAAATTCCAAACCCAAATGTAGTCTAAACTTGAAAAAATTCTTTATCCCAAACGAAAAAAATAAAAAAATAAAATACAATAAATTGATTTGGCATTGGAACTAAATTTTTTCAAGATTGGTTTTTTATTAAAGTCCTTTTATTTTCGAGATCCGGTGCCAATTTCAAGTTTTCGATTCGTGAATGAAAATACTCGATTTATCAAATTGCGTCTCAACAGGAAGTTTGCTTTTTTCCCAATGAAGCTCTGATTTTGCACTCGTTTATCGATTCTCAGCGACACGCTCGCCAAATTTTTTCGAATGTTTTTTTGTTGTTGTTGTTTTCGGGGGAGGGGGTGATTTTTTTTTGTTCTCGGCTCGATTAATTCGAGTTCGTTGTATACGCGCGCGGGAGACACATTGAGGCCGGAAACGAGCAATCCTCAATTTCGAAATAGCGTGTGTGCTGACTCCCCCCTCCACCTTCGGTTCGGCCCCTCCCCTCCCTCGTTCATGACTCGGGTGAATCGCGTGCCAAATCGGTATTTGCAACGTTTTTCCGCAGTTCCATTCTCGCGGCTCCAATCTCTCGAATATATACACACGCAGTGCACGTCGCCAACGATACAGATCGAAATAATTGCCGAAAAATCGTCAGAAAAAAAAATTGAATATAACGCTTGAAATTGAAGAAAAAAAAATGCCCAACAAAGCTTTATTTTCTCTCTGTTGTAAATTGCTCAGAAAATCATTTTATCCCTAGTTTCGAAACAATTTTACAATTTTGAGTTGACATGAAAAAGTATTGAAAAATTCCAAAATTGAAAATATTTTTCTGCAGTTTTTTGCAAAAAAAAATAGTAGGGCATTTGTTGTGCTCCCTCGACTGAATATCATTGTCAACGGTTTGAAAAAGGGTATAAACAAAAATTTTCAAAATTGTAAAATTCTATGATTATTTTTCCAATATTTAATTCATTTGTTTCTTTTCATTCATGTGTTCAATTAATTTTTAAAAAAGAAAGAATAGGAAAATATAATTAAAAAAATAGACGGGTGCCCCTAATGAAAATTTCCGGGATCAGGAAAATTCGGAAAAGCAATAACTTATTAACTTAACAATAATTATTTACTTGGTTTAAATAAATTTATCAAAGATGAATAAAATTTTATTTAATTATTGGATAGGCCTAATTATGCCGATATTGAAATGAATTGAAAACATTTATTTATTTAAATTTTTTTTCTGCTTGTGGATATCTAACTTTTTGTCAGGGTTGGAATTGAAAAAAGTGATCGAGTTATTTTGGGCTCTGTAATTTTGTTTGTCATTTAGTAATATGAATAGAAGTTATCGTCTGTGAATTATATTTTTTATTTTCATTTTGACCCAATTTTCCAACTGCATATCTGTAATCAGTGTTAAGCACATACGGTGCGCTCGGTAATACACAAAATAAAGTCCATGCAAATGTGAATTTCACACTCTTTTAAGGGAGAAAAATTCTCTCGAATTTTCCCGTACGCATTAATCGTTATTCTCTGGCCCGATTAATTCCTCGTTGACTGTCGTTTGTGCACCGGAAAATGGAACGAATTTTCATAAATATAAATATATAAAGCGGAAAATTGACAATTGAAATTTTGCTTGAATTTTGCAACTAAATTTTTTACCTTAATTTTTGATTAGCATTGCGTAAAGATAATTTATCGTTGTCAAATAATATTTTAATGGGACATTCACAGCTGATTGCAAATCACGCAGAGTTTTTATCGAAACAAATTTTGTTCGTGAGAAAAAGTAAAGAAAATTTGGAAAAAATGTTTTTTTTAAATGATAAATCATAAAATTTTTGAGTTTCTGCGGAAATAATTGCTAGATTCGTGTTCAGTGATAAAAAATACATCGACATAAGGCTTGACAAAAAGAAATGGAAATTTTTTTTTTTAGCATTCTGGCAAAAATTGAATTGCTTCAGTAAAATGTCTGCGATTTTTTTTTCAAATGAAATCTCGGCTTCTACATGGGCTTGTTCTCTTTGCAATCGTTGTAGCTTCGAAACACCACTTGGTTCATCCGATTGTCATCATTTTTCAATTTTTGGCATATTTTTAAAGTTCGATCATCGATTTTTGCAAATTTTTCAAGGCACACCCCTTTCCTTGTTTTTTGGTCGATTTTCAAACTGCTCTCATTTCTACACAAATTAAGTAATCGGAATGTATCAAACATCATTTTCTGAGTTCAATGACAGCCTTTGAGTACGAAAAAGAAATTTTGTAATCGGTCAAACCAAAGTAAAGCTATGAGCACTTTAAATTTCGCCATTTTGAGGTTTCTAAGCATGAGGCTAAAATTAGGCAAAAATGTTTTTGATGAAAATTCATAAAAATTTTGATTCTTTGAGAGAACTATTGGTAGATTCGTGTTCAGGGGGACGAAATACATCGATGTAAGATTTAAAAAAAATATAAAAAAATTTTTTTTTTGCATTTTTGCCAAAATAGAATCTGTCTACTAAAATAGGTGTAATTTTTTTTTCTACTCAAAATTTTGGCTCTACACTGCGCTCCTTCTTTTTGCAAAAAAAAAAAAAGCAAAAAATAAAATTATTTTTATCGTTTCAAACGTCATTTCGAACAACATTAATTGCATGTGCGATTTTTTTAGAACAAATGGGGAAAGTTATTATAATTGTTGCAGGATTATCGATATAATTATAAATATATGTAATTTTTCACGAGTTGGGCGAAGTCCGAGAATACATTTTCACTCTGCACTCGAGACGTTTAATTAATTCATCTTATCTTCTGCGCGGATGACGACGATGATTTCGTGCGCTCCTCTTGATCCAATTTTTTTCCTTCCCTTTCTGCAATTTTCCTCTTTTGACTCTCGATTGTTCGCGGCTCGTCGAACATTCGATGCCGAGCGAAAAATCGCATCATTATGACGAGTCGGGAAATACATTGAAGGGAGAAAATGCGACATATAATAATTTCTTTTTTTTTTAAATTATTGAACGAAAGAATTTTTTTCATATCGCAAGAGCTTTCGGACGAATGTTTAGTGAACTGATGCAATTTTAATTAATACAATATTATTATTATGCAATTAAAAAATACATATTAATAATCCCCCCCAAAGTCTGTGTTACACCCTGAACATTGATTTTTTTTTTAAGAAAACGTCTACATGAAATTTTTTAACCAAAAAGTGTTCAGAGAAAAATGGAATTTGAACTTAAATCGTGAAAATAGGAAATTCGCTCCTTCGGAAAAAAAACCTGGTGAAAAAGCTCTTCAGAAAAAAACACCCCTGAAAAAACTCCTTCACGAAATTTGAAAACAATCTTGATTAAAGCGTGGAATAGCGGATAAATCGGTTACAATCATATTAATTAATTTAATTAATTTAATCTTTCGGTAAATATGTAGAAAAATTCGACTCGATTTCCTTATTTATTTTAATTTTTTTTGCCACTTTCTTTCCACATGAAACCCCAGGAACTTTGATTTGAATAAATCGATATTTTTTTAGAGTGAACATTTTTTTTCGTATTTTCATCGTCGAAACAAACCCTTGAGACGATATTATTCCACCCAAGTTTTTTTTCAAATTTAAATTGCGTTATCTATAACGAGTTTCATCTTCTCGAGAACACATCTCTCTCTCTCTCTCTCTCTCTCTCCCTCTCTTTCTCTCTCGATAACTGCACATTCCAGTGGAATATATGCACTCGATGGTATGCACACATGCATATGGGGCATTCTAAGTCAACTCGATCAACGATTCACTCTTTTGAATTTGCCTCGTAATTTTTTTCAGCGATAATCCTCAAACCAAAAAGCACTCCTATTTTTTGTTATATTTTATCTCTGAGTCATTTTTAATATAAAAAATATCAAAATTTATATAAACATTTATGAGCCATTTATAAGGCGTTCATTTTTTATTTTTCTGTAAATGGAGAAGCACCGAAATCTAAATGTTCCAAAAATTGTCAAAATTTGGCAATTCCATATCAAATTTCTAAATGATGAGCCAAATTAAACCAATTTTATTTATTCTGTGAATTCATCTTTTTCCATGCTCCTATTAGTGAGCGGTTAATTTTGCATAATTATTTCATGATTTATAAGTTATAAATTTTCTTTTCAAAGATGTGAATTTTTGAATTTTAGTTAAAAATTTTTTTTTTTTACCTCCAAGTTAAATCGAGCAATCATGTAATTTTGTAATTTTTAGCAGTAAAGATTACATAATCGCTCAACTTTACTTAACTTGGAGGTAAAAAAAAATAGTTACCTACATTCAAAAATTCATATTTTTGAAAAAACAAAAAACGCAATTCTGAAAATTTCAGGATCTTTTAAGATCAGTACAAAGTATTATATAAAAAAAATTCAACCAAAAATTTAATGTTGATCGTGGATTTTCATGATTTTGAAACATTCAAAATTCTCCAAATTCATCATTTGTCAAATTTTAGTTTTTTTAAATTTTTTTTTTTTCGCAGTCCCAAGTATACTCTTTAAGAAGAACCCAAAACGATTTTTTCGTAACTATAATAGCTGTCGAGATACTTAAAAAATAAAATTGAAAAATTGGAAAAAATAGCGGAATTTTGAATTTTGCATAACTTTCGAAAAAAAAAACTTAATTTTTTTTCCTTTGGTAGAACTTTGTTTTATGATAAAAGAAAACTTCTGACCAAATTTCATCGAAATTGAAAGGGGTCGATTCCAACTGTTGGTCGATTTGACATGGAATGACCCATATATATACGTATCTGTGCCGATATATGCACAAATCATTCGCGCGTACGAGCGTTGAATTACATTCTCTTCTGATATCGTACGCGTATGAGAGGGGGTGGGGGAGAGGGGAGAGGGTTGAAGCTGGATGGTTCTCTGGACTTTGCATAGCCGGCAAATCTACACATTTGTGTATCGTATCTGCAGGTCGAATATTATCGGTTCAAGTTATTCCCTGCATCGCAGAGAGTAACGGAGAAGCGTGCCGGGGCGGAAATGCTCTTCCCTACAGAGTTTGGTCCATATCACCATCTTCTCTCTCTCTCTCTCTCTCTCTCGCTCCCCCTCTCCCTCTCTCCTTTTCCTTTTCCCTCGTCAAATCTCCATCCCACTTTTTTTCCATCGCACGCATCAATATCGCCGCTAGCGTTCTCCTGGATATGACACAATCATTGTATTCCAACGTTGAATCTGCACTTCCGGTTCTGGACGTTAAAAGCCCTCCCGCAGCTCGAGGCAATGACCCACCTCCGCCCTTTTCTCTCGACCTTTCTCCCTCCCATTTGGTCAAATCCAAAATGGACGAAAAATTCGTATATTTCATTGCGATTTCTTGATACTTTTCTTAACTCTATTGTTTTTAAGGTTTTTAAGGTTTTTAAGATAAAAGGAAGAAAAGAACCCTCGTAAAATCATTCTCGTGTTCGTTTTTACTGAAAATTATTAAACGTAGGAATTTAAAATTTGGGAGGATTGAAGGTCCAGTCAATAATTGACAAATAATTATTTTAGATAAATTGAAATTATTAAAAAAAAAAAAAAATTAATTAATATATCGTGTAACGTATTATTTGAAAGAGCTACCTTAAAGGATTCTAAAAATACTTTTTTTATATAATTTTTGGTCCAGTGGTCTCAATGATATTTTTTAAAATTTGGTAGGCATGACCTTCTCCCTCTGATTTTCCTGCTTTTTAAAGTTAAAATTTATATTTTAATACGGTGGGTACACTGAAAAAAAAGTTGAGTTAAAACAACTAAATCCATTTAGTTGAAAAAATTTAGTTGATTCAATATTAATTTGTTTGAAATAATGAAACTATAATTAATTCAACAAATGGATTTGGTTAACCATAAGGTATGAGGTGAACGAAATTATTTGGTCAATTTCCAGATACAGTTTAGTCCAATTTACACGTTACTGAGTTGCTGTATTTCGTTGATTTTTAGTATATTTTAACTAAATAAATTTAGCTGTAACAAAAAAATAATTCGTATTTTCATTCACACAATTTATTTGGTACAACGATATTTATTTGATTGAACTGAAACTTTGCCCATTCAAGCAACGATTTAACCGATTTAACTAAAACTTCCACTGTATCTTTGTTGAATTGCCAAAATGATCTCGTTGAACGTCCGGAAACAAATATTTGGTTGAGTCAAAGAAATTTTTGCATTTTCAACAAAAAATTTTCTCAGTGTAGATATTGCGTCATAAATAAAAGATTTTAATTTCAAAAAATAATTTAATTAACATATCGTGTATCATTTGGAAGAGCTACCTCTAAGGATTCTAAAAACTTATTTTTTTTTTAAATTTTGAACTATATCGATTTTGGCTTGTTTTTTTTAACTCAATTGTTTTTCGTATCTTTAATGTTTTTGATTTTTTTTTGCTTCAGATTCTTCCATACTCGAACGACGACTGCGACTACATCGAGTGAGTAGTGTTTAATTTTTTAATTGTTGTTACTCAGAAAATTGACTCGCTTGATAACAATGATATATTTTATTGAAAAGTGACGATGCAATAATGACAACTACCAATATTTTCTCTCCCAATGCGACTTTAATAAATCTTCATTATTTAAATTTAATTTATTATAATGAATAGGAACTGAATAAAAAGTTGAATTATTCTCTTGATAGTTTTAGTCAACGAAATGATCAATTTTTAAACTATTTTTCAGATGATATCTATGGGTTGAAATATGATTTCCCTCCATTTTATATAACATCAGAGAAGACAAAAATTAATCACTTTCTCATAATTTTGATCTTTTATTTATAATCCAGCTGTTTTGATGGGAGGGTTCTTCGATAGATAATTATTTAACGATAAATGAAAATTTATCAAGCCAACTTTTGCTCAAGTTTCAAGCTAATTTTCATGGACTTAATTTGCCTTTCAAAAATTTGTTCCCAAAAATAATTTCATCGACCAATCAATTCTGAAACAGTAATTAAAAAGTAATTAAGAATTTGCGAGGCTCTTATAATGTTGCTAATTATTTTAAACTCACCTAATTTTTTTCTTCAATTAAAAAAAAGACCATTGATCACCAAACATTTTATCCCCAAGTTTCATAAAAATGTTCAATTCCCAAACTTGAAGGTCGTTGAATTTATTGGCAGAAGGTTGCCAATAAACTCGTTTTCTGCGTCTTCAAAAGCTCAAGGGCTCTAAATTATGCAATTTTTTTCGCCCATGAATATCTGTATGACAAATATTCAAAAAAAAAAAAAAAAGCGAACATCCGCGTTCGATTGAACGAACACCAAATTTTCAGATCGCTGAACTCGTTGATAGATAAATATGTATATGGCATGCAGAAACATACAGTGTAAAATGAATTATAGGCTCTTCTATGTGTGTATGTATATTCCTTCTCGCACATTTTCACGAGTGGAAAAGGAAGAAAAAAACAATGCGTGAGTGCTCTGCAATCGGACATGGTAACTAAAAGAGAGAGAGAGGGAGAGAGAGAGAGAGAGAGAGAGAGAGAGAGAGAGAGAGAGAGAGAGAGAGAGAGAAGAGAGTACGAGGAAGAGATAGAGCGAGAGAAAGAGAAAGAGGGGAAGCACGTATGATATATGGGGCGTTCCATCCCAAATTGGACCGTTTGAAAAACTTTTTTTTATTTATTTCCTCTATTTTTGAATATTTTTTAGTACGCTTCAAAAGAGCCTTCTTATGAAATTTTGAGATCTTTTCGATTACCCGTTCACTAGATATTAAATTTTTAAAAAAACCGCTCTTTTTTCGATTTTTTGGTCATAATTTCTTTAATAATGGTCCAAGTTGAGTGTTTTATTTCAAAATTTTTGTTTTTTTTAGTGGCCTTTCCAGAAAAAACTACAACAAAAATATTCGACGTGTTTTTGAATAAGTTTTTTGAGTTTTAAACTTTGAATCGTGTTTTCAAAAGTGAGTGCATATGTTAATGTTTTTTATTAATTTTTTATTTTAAACTTCTATCTATTCAACAACTTTTAAGACTAATCCGATCGTGAGCCCTCCATAATTACTATTTTTTTTCGATTTTTGAAAATTAAAAAAAAAATTCTCTCAATTATTATGAATACCAATTTTTGTTACTATATAGTATTTTTTAAATCTTTTTGAATTAATTATGTCACTTTTTTATTGTTAACAGATTTTTTAAATTAATAATTAATCGATGTGCAAATAACAAATAGTAAATTCCAAATAATGAAAAAAGACTATATACTGTGTACACTAACAAAAATTGATATTCATAATAATTTACAAAATTTTTTTATTTTTATTTTCATAAATCGAAAAAAATAGTTATTATGGAGGGCCCACGACCGGACTAGTCATAAAAGCTGTTGAATAAATAGTAGTTGAAAAAATTTTTTTTTTTTCAAATCATAATATGCACTCACTTTTGAAAACTCGATTCAAAATTTAAAACTCAAAAAACTTATTCAAAAACAGGTCCTATATTTTTGTTGTATTTTTTTCCGAAAAGGCCATAAAAAAACAAAAATGTTGACAAAATAACTACTCAATTTGGACCATTATTAAAGAAGTTTTTAAAAAAAAACCAAAGAAAGCAGTTTTTTAAAATTTAATATCTTGTGAACCGATAATCGAAAAAATCTCAAAATTTAACAGGAAGGGTCTTTTGATGGGTACTAAAAAATATAAAAAAATTGAGGAAATAAAAAAAAAAAGTTTTTCAAACTGTCCGATTCGGGATGGAACGCCTCATATAGGTGTCAGTCGAGCCAGCAGGTCATTTTTCCGATGCTAATTCCAGGTGTACAAAGAAATTTGAATATTTTTATATCGCGAATATGCGGCATAAAGAGAGAGAAAGAGAGAGAGGGGGGGAGGGATAAAGTAGGGCGCTGGATCCCGAGTATGCAAATTTACGCAATGGATCGAATGCGGAAGGGGGGGGGGAGGGCTGAGAACCATCAGAGTAACCATCAGAGAGAAAGAGAGAACAGAGAGAGGAGAGAGAGAGAGAGGGAGAGAGAGAGAGAGAGAGAGAGAGAGGAGGGGATGTATAGATAAATGGATGGATAGATAGAGGAAAATAAAAAAAATCTCTCTTCCCCTCTCCCTCAGGATTCTCTTTCTGGTACGTGAAAATTCGATGGAGTCTCGTCATGCCGCGATTTCGCGGATACCCATCCTCGAATCCCGCGTGTACGTGTGCGCCTGTTCTGGCTTTGCCGTGAAGCGAGGGGTAGGATTTCTCTGCCGGAAAACGCCATACCCCATCGTTTTTTTAATGCCCCTTTCCCCCTTTGCGGGCTTTTCTACCCCTTTTTCCGCGATTTCTGCACGCGCGGTCGCAGATATTCCGTTGGTTTGGCCCTCGATCCGCGTTCACTCGAGGTGAGATCTCGAAATATATTGGGGTGGTTTGAGGAAACTTTTTTTTTCTCCAGATTGTGAGTGCAAAAATTTGTGTACTTTTTTTTAATAAAATCTATTTTGTACAAGAGGAGGCGTGTAAAAATGTTTCGTATCGCCGCATCAATGTTTAATTTTGGCGGAAAACGTTTTTGGAAATCAATAAATTAAGATAATTTTTGAATTTATCATAGTTAAAATTTTTGCAATCTCAAGCTTTTTAACTTCAATTTTAGATTTTTTGTTACTTTTTCTTGGATTATTTTATTATATTATTATTGTTATTATTATTAACGATTATCTATTATATTAATAAATTCATGGAAGATCTAAGAAATGTGCGAAAATATTAAGTGCATGGAAGCTTTTTTTTTAAATAAAATTTTACATTTCAACTTTGAACTGGTAAATATTGCAGGACGTTTGTGTATCCATTTTCGTAGGATTTATTGTTTATTACGAAGAAACTCAATAATAGAACGAAATTAAAAAAATATATATTAATAATTGAAAAATTGAGATTAAAATTTTGGCGCCCATAATTTGTTTTGAAAAAATCGCTTATGTGTTGAGATTGCCCAAAATTTATTCTTTTCGGTAAAAAAATGTACCACCTGATGGATTTTGAGATATCTAAATTTTTTAATTTCCAAAATCGTCGTTTTTGGCAAATTTCAGTGTTTAAATATAAATTTTTTTAAAAGTCTAAATCTAAATTTGTTTTTTTTTAAATCTATTTTGGGGGGGGGGGGGGGGAGCTAAAATCTCGATGAAGAGGGCAAACGGAATAAAACGTGTCTTTTTTTTGAGCGACCCTAATATATATGTCGATATAAATGTATATAGTCGTATATGAAAACCGCGAATGGAAAGATATTCTGGTATTGGTGCAGGCCACAATTCACTAATTGTTTTTCAATTCGTAACAATCGGATCAATGCATACATCCCTCTCTTGACTCTTTTTGCCCCCTCGGCGTTTGAGCTAACTCGTTTACGATTTTTTTTTCATCGACTCCTTTCCCTTCTTCCCTTTTTTACCTTACTTTATATTCCACGTACACCGTTTTGCACGAATGTGTGTGTTTATTTTAACGAACCTCAAATTTCTTCCCCCTCTTGAATTTTTCTCCATCAATAATTCTCTTCCAAGTGATGATATGCAATGCGTATGTTATTTCATGAATGTCTCGTTCATATTCATAGTATGAAATTACATGCGGTAGAGATGTCTCTGGAGACCTTTTTTCGGGAACAGTTTCCGCGCAGTAGAGATTTGATTGGGCAAAATTATTATTTGGTGGAGATTGTATCTCTAATTAGCTTGTTACTTGGCAGGGATATTTAAGGGGCTATTCTGGTCTAGACATTTATATTTTGAGCGTTTTGTCGAGCTCGATAAAAGTAAAACAAAAAATATTTTTGCCATTTTTTTTTACAACACATTTATTAATATTTTGACAATAAACAGAAAAATTTGTGAGAAAAAAATTGAAAATTAAATAAGTAATAAATAATAAATAAATAATTAATAATGTTGAATTGTCAGTTTTTATTTCATAACGTCGCTTTTCATAATTAACTCCTTGAAATGGTTTTCGCGAGCCATATTCTTCATTAAAGACCACTTTATTCGTAATGACTTATTTGTAATGCTTTTAATTATGAGATGCTTTTAATTATTATTCCTCCGATGATTATTCACATTTGAGAACAGTAGTAAATATTGAATTTGCGGCATATGCAAAATTAGTCTATATATAAATGGCAACATTGCTCTTTATTAAATTATCATTCTTAGTTCATTAGGCTTGTTAATTATTGCTATTGAATTATCACTCATTCTTGTTTCTCATTTCGATTTGACAATATTGCTCGGGCGAGATTTTAATTATGAAACCCTGGATTATTATTCATATTGTTATTTTCACAATTTTTATAGAGTTCACTATTAAGGCGGTATTCTGGTCTATATATATATATATATATATATATATATATATATATATATATATATATATATATTAAGTGTTTTGTCGAGCTCAAAAAAAAAAAATAAAACAGCAAATATTTTTACCATTCTTTTTTTTAAAACATACTTTGTAATATTTTGACAGTAAAAAAAAAAATTTCGAACAAAAACTGAAAATTAAATTATTTACAAGCTGGTAAAGTTGGGGGTAAAAAAGGGCTGTGCTGGCCGACACGAATACTAGCCTTCTAGTCATCCGATACAAAATTGAAAAAAAGATGTTCAATCAGTAAGAATGTCGTTACAGTCCTTACCTCGGAAAAAATGGGAAAAAAAAAAATTTCGCAAAATGACGGCTGTCTGAACAAAAAAAAACTCTTTTCGACTCTTTTTTTCATGGTTTTTAATTTTTTTACAAGAGAAAAAAAGTTATTTTGATTCAAAAGTGGTAGGGGCGACAGAGAGTTATACATTAAAAATTGGTAAAAAAATTGAAGTAATTCGGTCGACTAGAACTTGAGATATCATGTCAGCCGTGTTGAGAAAAGTATTATTGAGAAAAATGTCTATGGTCACTAAAACTGTAACTCCGTAAATTATTGGAATTCAAAAATTTTCTTTCAAGGATACGTTCATAAAGGTCTAAACTTTAAGAATATGTAAAAAAAAATATTTTTCAAAATTCTAGACCAGAATACTCCCTTAGTTACGCTCCAAAGTGACGGTCGTTAGTTGCTGCGTCACTAAAATAGCTATAACTCCGTAAATTATTGGAATTCAAAAATTTTTTTTCAAGGATACATTCATAAGGGTCTAAACTTTAAGAATATATAAAAAAAATATCTTTCAAAATTCTAGACCAGAATACTCCCTTAGTTACTCTCCAACGTGATGGTCGTTAGTTGCTGCGTCACTAAAATAGCTATGACTCCGTAAATTATTGGAATTCAAAAATTTTCTTTTAAGGATACATTCATAAAGGTCTAAATTTTAAGAATATGTAAAAAAAAAATATTTTTCAAAATTCTAGACCAGAATACTCCCTTAGTTACTCTCCAACGTGATGGTCGTTAGTTGCTGCATCACTAAAGTAGCTATAACTCCGTAAATTATTGGAATTCAAAAATTTTTGTTGAAGGATACATTCATAAGGGTCTAAACTTTAAGAATATATAAAACAAAATATCTTTCAAAATTCTAGACCAGAATACTCCCTTAGTTACTCTTCAACGTGACGGTCGTTAGTTGCTGCGTCACTAAAATAGCTATAACTCCGTAAATTAATGGAATTCAAAAATTTTCTTTCAAGGATACATTCATAAAGGTCTAAACTTTAAGAATATGTAAAAAAAATATTTTAAAAATTCTAGACCAAAATACTCCCTTAGTTACGCTTCAAAGTGACGGTCGTTAGTTGCTGCGTCACTAAAGTAGCTATAACTCCGTAAATTATTGGAATTCAAAATTTTTTTTTGAAGGATACATTCATAAGGGTCTAAACTTTAAGAATATATATAAAAAAATATCTTTCAAAATTCTAGACCAGAATACTCCCTTAGTTACTCTCTAACGTGACGGTCGTTAGTTGCTGCGTCACTAAAATAGCTATAACTCCGTAAATAATTGGAATTCAAAATTTTTCTTTCAAGTATGCATACATAAGGGTCTAAACTTTAAGAATATGCAAAAGAAAATTGATTTTTTCAAAATTCTCGAGCAAAATACCGCCTCAAACGTTTCTATTCGAAGGAGCTATTAAAAGGTACAGTTTGTTATTTAGTGAAGTAGGGCGGGGTTTGCAACGGATATATTTCCGGTAGAGTTGGAAACGCGCCGACAGCGTGTACCAAAACTGATGGAGGATAATTCAGTCGACAACGCGAAAATCGTTGAGCCGAGAATCGTCCGTGGAAGGAGCACAACACTGAAACGCGTTTGTAATTCAACCCTCGCTAAGCACTTTGGTTCCATCATTGCCAACACGAAGGGATGATGGTGCACTTTGGAATTGTAAAAATAATAAGCTCTGCCCATCATCGATCTCTGGATTTCCGGAGCCAAAATCGCGCTGAAACTGATCAACAATATCCGGGTCCTTGCAAAAAGGAAACCTGATGGAAAGCTGCTATGACGCTTTTTTGTTCATGCGCTTTTCTGTACAATTTTTTGTTCATCCCTTTTGAATGACACGTTGCTGTCGAGAGCGTGAAAATTCGTTTGAACGCTTTCGCTCGAGCGTTGTTTTAGTTTTTTTCGTTGCAAAAATGTAGAATGAAGTTTTGGACAAAATAGTCCAAATTTTACGTCCGGAAAAGTATCTCGCCATGCATGAAAATTGTTGGGGGAAAAAAACAGGGGGATGCGGATGCAAATTTTTTCAAGTTCGATGAAACGAGAGAGTGATCGATATTCCAACGGACGATTGCACTTGCGGTTGCATCGTGGAGGGACAAATTTCGCATCTACTCGGACTCACTTGTCGGATATTCGAGTGAAAACGGGGATTTGTCGCGAAAGCCCCGAAATTTCGTGCCCGAGAAAGTATAGGGAAAAGTATAGGAACTCGCAGAGCTTCCAAACTGATATTACAAATATATGGACACACACACACACACAAAAACACACAAATATATGGATGTGTCGACGCGACGATGCAATCTCGTTATCGCATAACGATTGTAGCACTGGAGGCACGTCTGTTTTCCCAAAAGGCCTTAGTTCGAAGTTCGAGGCCACTCGAAAGTCGCGAGGCACAAATTGGACCCTTGGGCCCATTCGTAGACTCGCGTCCGTTCGCTCGCTCCGAGGTTTAAGTGTAATTGGCATTCGTTTCGAATACCAGAAGCACGGAGAGTGATACAAACGTATATGCATATATGCATACGTGAATATTTGTATATTAAATTTTCACATCGCCCAGAACTGGGAAAAGAGAAGGGAATTTTTCGTAGCTGAAGTAGTCTCGTCTTGTTACGTGGGGCGATTTCGTGAGGTGAATCCGAGTTATCGCATCTCAGGGGAATGCCTCGAATCCGCAGGATTTTTGTGGTTTCGAAAAGTATTCGATTTCAATGTACACTACCGGTGAAAAGTTTCCGGACGAAACTTCAAAAAAGGTCTGGAACGTTTTTTTATTTCGCCGGAAGTAAACGTTGACTAATTTAAGGATGTTGAGTCCCAAAACGCAAATGATGAGAAAATTTTGAAAATTTCGTATGGTTTCGGATGAATTATTTAAGAGGTCGTGTAAAAATTTCACGACGATTAAGAAGCTCGTTATCGAACAATTAACATTAACAAATTAAATTAAATGTAGTCTTATGGAAACTGATATAACTTTGCGATAAGTTTTTTTTTTTGACCTCTCAATTTTTTAATATCTACACTATATTGAAAGCAACGGAAACAAAACGAAGTTTATTGATAAATATATTTTTTATTTGTTTGAAAAATTGTTCTTAACAAAATGTTAATATTTTGATAACGTGCTTCCCAATCGTCGTGAAATTTTTACACGACCTCTTGAATACTTCATACAAAAAAATACCAAATTTTCAGAATTTTTTCATCATTTTTCATTTTAACTCTTAAGGAGGTTGAAGCAATGATGATAGAATTCTGAAAATTTAATATGTTCTTACATGAAGTATTCAGGAGGTCGTGTAAAAATTTCACGACGATTAAGAAGCTATTCATTGAACAATTAACATTAAAAGATTTCATAGGGACTCAACATCCTTAACAAACGGCATTTTAAACTGGAACAATTTGGCTTCATTTCCTGGTTTTTTAAATTATTTTTATAAATTGTTTTTAGATTTGGACTCCATTTTGAAAACAGCTGTTTTTCGCCTCTTTTCCCTCTCTTCAGAAGCACCCATCTTCTAGAGGAATTTTTTTTACGTATTTTTACGGTTGGATTCATAAAGAGGAAAGTTTGAGCTTCATTTTTCTTTTTTTTTAAAGTGTGAGTGATTTTTTTTCCAAAGTTATTCTGTTTTTTGGGAAAAAAGAGGAAATTTGAAAAATCCCATATAACAAGAAAACAAAGAGGATTCATAAAAAACTTCAGGATAGCAAAAAGTAGCGTCTATCTTTGTTGAGTTCGGAAGAATTTTTTCAGATTTTTTTTTTCAAAATTCCTCTTTTTTCACAAAAACAGAATAACTTTGGAAAAAAATCGCTCAAAGATTAAAAAAAATGGACATTTAAGTTCAAGCTTTCCTCTTTATGAATCGAATCGTAAAAATGAATTGAAAAGATTTGCTCCAGAAGATGGGTGCATCTGAAGAGAGGGGGAAAAGGCGAAAAACCGCTGTTTTCAAAATAAAGTCCAAATCTAAAAACAGTTTGTAAAAATAATTAAAAAATCAGGAAACGAAGCCGAATTCTTCCTCTTTAAAATGCCGCTTCTTAAATTAGTTTACGTTGACTTCCGGCGAAATGGAATAAAAAAACGTTTCAGACCTTTTTTGAAGTTTTGTCCGGAAAATTTTCCCGGTAGTGCATATCTTGAGTTTCATTTTGATATTTATATTCCAAGATTACTTGAGATAGTAACTCCGGGATTCCTTGAATGGATCCTAGAAGAATTGATCTCTTGAGGGTTGAATTTTGAAATCTGAATTCGCAAAGATAATCGTTATTATTTTTTTTTCCAGACAAGTTCTGATGTCTCGAAATTTATTTTAATATTTATATTCCAAGATTACTTGATATGATAATTCTAGAATCATTTAGATGTATCCCAGAAGAATTGATCTTTCGGGGGTTGAACTCTATAAATTCGAAAGGGTAATAGTTATGATTTTTTTCCACGTATCATTTTGATGCTCATTTCGATCAAGTTTTGAAAAATGTCAAAAAACTTTGGCACAACTTAAGGGAGGTTCTAAACCCTCCCCTCAAACTTAAACAATTGATTTAGCACTAAACAATAACAGTTCATTTTCAACAAGTCTCAAAGTGTCCAAATACTTCAAATACAGTAAAAGCTTATTCAAGGAAAATTTTTCAGCCAGGCAAATTAAGCAGAAGAAATCGTTTTTATTACAACCCCCAAAAACCACCCCTTACCGGGGGCCTAATGGATAAATTCCCCAAACATTCCCTTTCATAGTGCTAATACACTAAAAATAGTAGAAAATCTGGTCGAATCTTCGAATCATCACGTTTTGTACCACCCCCTTCTTAACATCCCCTAAAACCGTCCAGCGTGTAAACATTTTCCTATCCAAGTAACGCCTTCGGTATAAGCGAGGTTGGTTCACCTTGAACATGTCTGAAACAAGTCTCAAAGACTGCGAGCCCCGGGGATGATGTCAATTCCATCAATTCGCACCCCAACCCCCAGTTTTTTCTCGGAGGGGGTGGAAGAAGCGGAGCGAGGTAAAAACAACCTGCATCTGACTGCTTCATATTTAAAATATATTTCCGGCTGACGGGGATTCCAGAGACGACAAGATATGGTCGGGTCTGAGCGTTTTACGCGTTCTCGAAAATTGGGACAATTTTTTTGCCGTTGATGGCGAGTCTTGAAATTCGAAGGGGGTGGGAAAGGTAGGGGGAGGCTTGTGTTTTTGGTCGTGGAGTGGCTCCACGAGACCGCTCGAGGGTTTATATCTGTATTTGTTAAGCATAAAGGGGGGGGGGGGGTGGAGAAGCATCATTTCCGGTGGCTTCCTCGATGAAGAAAACTGCCAGTCAGTGGCAACGTGAGCGAGCATCCCCTTCGCCCTCTTCATCCCCTAACTCTCGAAGGTCCGCGCTCGTCGGCTTACTACTTACTTACGGCTTGCCTCATGCCTCGCTACATCCACTGTGCCTGCCCCTACGCTTGCTTACCTCCCACAGACATGTTTTCATCCCCCGTCAGTCATACATCTTCATGTATAACCGATGTATATGCCCAGATTGTACACGCAGTCAATTTCCAGGGCCAAAGCTTTCGCTCTGGTGCTTCGTGAGCATCGTTCCGGCTCGCGAAAAAGTAACTCTATGCATGTATACGGGGCGTTCCATCCCAAATCGGACAGTTTGAAAAACTTTTTTTTATTTCCTCCAATTTTTCATATTTTTTAGTACCCATCGAAAGACTCTTTCTGTTGAATTTTGAAATTTTTCGATTACCCGTTCTCAAGATATATTGAATTTTTTTAAATTCGCTTTTTTTCGGTTTCTTGGTCATAACTTCTTCAATAATCGTCTAAATTAAATGTTTTTTTTTCAACATTTTTGTTTTTCATAGCCTTTTCAGAAAAAAAATACAAAAAAATCTTCGAAGTGGTTTAGAATAAATTTTTTGAGTTTTAAACTTTGAATCGTGTTTTCAAAAGTGAATGCATATTTTGTTTTTATTTTTATTTTTTATTTTAATCTTATATTTATTCAACAACTTTTAAAACTAGTTTCGTCGTGGGCCCTCCATAATTATTATTTTTTTCGATTTTTGAAAATAAAAAAATAAAAAATTCTGTAAATTATTATGAATATCAATTTTTGTTACTGTACACAGTGTATAATTTTTTTTTCATTATTTAGAATTTATCTTGACACTTTTTTATTGTTAACAGGTTCTTAAAATTAATAATTAACAGTCATACAATTCTTGAATTGTTATTATTTGCTCATTGATTAATTATTAATTAAAAAAATCTGTTAACTATAAAAAAGTGTAAATATTAATTCAAAAGTATTTAAAAAAATACTATACAGTAACAAAAATCGGTATTCACAATAATTTATAGACAAAATTTTTCTTTCTAATTTTCGAAAATCGACCGGACTAGTCTCAAAAGTTGTTGAACAGATAGAAGTTTAAAAAAACAAAATTTCAAAAAATGTAAATATGCACTCACTTTTGAAAACACGATTCAAAGCTTAAAGCTCAAAAAACTTATTCGAAAACACGTCGAATCTTTTTTTTGTATTTTTTTCGGAAGAGACCATAAAAAACAATAATTTTGAAAAAAAAAACACTTATTTTCCACCATTATTGAAGAAGTTATGGACAAAAAACCGAAAAAGCGCGGTTTTTTAAATAAATTTAATATCTTGTGAACGGTTAATCAAAAAAATCTCAAAATTTAACAGGAAGGGCCTTTTAATGGCTACTAAAAAATATGAAAAATTTGAAGAAATAAAAAAAAAAAGTTTTTCAAACTGTCCGATTTGGGATGGAACGCCCCGTATATAAGTGGAGTGTGCTCTGTTAATGACTGATCCCCTCAGCACTTCCTCATGCAACGTTGAGTCAAAACCCCTCGCAGTGTCTTCAAACCCGTCCTTAGACTTGAGGGATGATTGGGGGATGATAGAACGAGCTTTTCTTAATTTTCTTCAATTGTCTATATTTCAAATCCTCCTCCAAGAAATTCGTGAGATGAAAATTGGGCAGTGATTGAGAATTGGAGGCAGGGTGGGTTGAAACCCTAGCCAATGGTTTTTAGGATCTTATATGATGGGAGACATTTGGATGGACACAAATTTTGGGCAATTTTGGGTTTTTTTTCGCGTGAATGGAAAGAGAAGATTTCGGTATTTATCTGTTTTTCTTTCAAGCGCTGAGAAAAAGCGAAGCGGCGAACTTCTTAAGACAATATTTGTACGAATGGTTTTCCGGTGCTCGGTTAACGGAGGTTTGGAGAAAGAGAGATATTTGCGAAAAAGATCAACATCGTGGAGGCGATATTTGCCTATGAAATACGTGCAAGTCTGAAACCATTACAATAGGGGAGCGTGGGGCTAGTTGTAACAGTTTTTGGAAAAAGACCTGTAACACCTAAAATATGTATGCTCTTAAGATTGTGAGTAAGAGGGTTTGCAAAGTATATATCTGAGCACTAATTCCAATTGAAAAATAATTTTA
This sequence comes from Alloplasta piceator, assembly GCA_946863875.1. Lineage (NCBI taxonomy): Eukaryota > Metazoa > Arthropoda > Insecta > Hymenoptera > Ichneumonidae > Alloplasta > Alloplasta piceator. Next base: position 50,500,132 of record OX333075.1, on the reverse strand, counting down.
AATCTTTACCCATCTTTTACACCAGACGTTTTTTGAAAAAATGGGAGCTGTTACAACTTACCCCATGTCTGGGGCGGGGCGGGGTCGAAGAGTCGACTAACCAATATGTCGAATGGCCGAAGTCCCGAATTTTACGATTACGAGCGTTAGAATAACGAAGCGCCAAAATCCCGATCGCCAGAAAAGAGAAAGTCGAGAGAGCCGCCCCATGCGTAAGAGAGAGAGGAGGCGCATCTCTCTCTCTCTTACGCATGGGGCGGCTCTCTTCGCTGTCGCTTTTCTAGCGTTCGGGATTTCGGCGCTTCGTTATTCGAACGCTCGTAATCGTGAAATTCGGGATTTCGGCCGTTCGAAATATTGGTTAGTCGACTCTTCGAACCCGCCCCTCTGAGGCTAGTTGTAACAGCCTCGGGGCAAGTTGTAATAATGGAAAGACTGGCAACATTTATAAGAAAGATCACGTTTTTATTGGTTCACAGTCTTGTATTATTCATCGTGGTTCATTCTTGTGATGATTATAATCTTTGGTAGTCTCTCGTGCTAAAAAAAATACGATACAATAACTTAGCATATTTTTCTGGGCAATGTTAGAGTAAAGAAGAGTAAAAGAATGCACAAAAAGCAGCAAATAATTTGTAATACTATGTAATCACTATACTACAAGTTGTAATAATATTATTTATACAAATACATGTAGAGAGCAAAAAAAAATACACGCGCATGGGGCAAGTTCTAACATGTTACAACTTGCCCCATGGGCTCATTATGTCTGAGGCATTCCACGTCAAGTCGGCCACCCCATTTTTTGGAATCACCAAAAATCACATACAAATTTATATAAAGTAGTTCTAACTGTCAAGAAAATTCGTGATTTTTCCAGATTTTTACATTACATACTTTAGCCGGAAAAAAATACAAAAAAATTCCTTGTTCCATTTTGTAACTCGAAAATTATTCATCGTACGAAAAAAAAAGTAGAACATGAAATTTAAGTTTTCCAACGTACTTTTCACTGAAAGTTTTTATAAACTCCTCCGAAAGCTTTATATGCCATTTTCGGAGCAAATAATGTTTTGATATTTTTTTTCTCAGAATTAGCATCGTCGATTCGTTCCTTCGCAGGCAACGTTGTTAAGAAAAATTGTTTCATTTTTAAATAACATTTGGTCTTGTTAAACGTAAAGCCATTTCGGTGATCTTTCTTTGTTTGTTTCAATGGTTTTAGATTGAGATATTTTAACCCTTACTTGACATACTTCTGCAGAATGACGTTCTTGACACACTGGGGTCGTTTGTACCCCAGCGATAAAAATTCTCATAAAAAATATACCATTTAATATCTTAACTTGCAATTTTTTTTAGAACTTCTTACGAGGTTACTTCTCAAAGTTATACAGAATTCATAGTAAAATATCAAAGATAAATATGACAACAAAATTTAAGTATCGAAAACAATTGAAAAAATGACAACTTTTACGGAATAAAATCATAACTTTCTTATTTTTCCACAAAAATGGTTAAAAATTTAACCGAGTTTGCTTAATATATAGCACTACAAGAAAAAAATTGTAGTAGTAAAATAATATTGTTTTTAGTGTTAAAGTAGTTTAGTGTTAATCCAAAAAGTAGTTTTGAGATTAACGTCTATAATAGTTGCTGAGTCATTAAAATAACTATAACTCGGTAAATTATTGAAATTAAAAAATGTCCTTTCGCAGATATATTCTTAAAGGACTAAACTTTAAGAATATGCAAAAAAAATGATTTTTTCAAAATTCTGGACCAAAATATCGCCTTAAGTGACGGAATGCCCATTGAAGTCCAGATTAATGAGCTTGATTGAGCCAATATTGTTCGGATTATTTATCTATTCCTTAGCGATGTCATCTCTGGTATTTGATGTCTCATCAGTCCCATCTATATGCCTCACTTATCGAGAAATCGAATCAAGTTTACGTACACGTACGATATGTACATATAGCAACGTTTGAATTACCAGAATAGCCTACCGCATATGATATTGGATACACCTTGTCCAAGATGGGCAGGACAAGGGGGAGGCGGTCGCAGTGATTTTGAGCAAACATTTGCGGTTAGGTTGGCTCGGCCGCGAGATGGTTTGCACTGTATTCGCTCATACATATACACACATACATATGAGGCATTCCGCGCTATTTCGATCAAAATCTTGCCTCGATGATTTCGATTTTCCTCAAAATTTGTCACATAAAAAAACACATTGAAAGAAAACATCACAAATTTTTTCAGAATTTTTTGGTCACACGTTTTTTGGATTTTGTTTTGTTTTTTTTTTAAATGGACCACATTTTAAAATCTGAAAAAATTTATAATAATCGATTAAAATATAACAAAATTTTTCGGCTTTGTTTCAAAATGGAGATTTCAATACTTTATGAGTATAATTCACTTTTTTTTTTTTGCAACTTTTTGAATTTTCCTCAGATAGTATTAAAATCTCCATTCTGGAACCAAGCCTACGAATTTTGTTATATTTTACTAGATTATTCTGATTTTTTTCATATTTTACAAAGTAGTCCTTTTAAAAAAAAATCCAAAAAACGCGTGACCAAAAAATTCTGAAAAAATGTGTGAATTTTTTTTTCAATGTGTTTTTTTATATAAAAAATGTGGAGGAAGATCGAAATCATCAAGGCAAGATTCTGATCGAAATAGTGTGGAATGCCTCATATATATTCGCATCTATGCATGGTGAAATACGTGAGCGTTTTGGAAGGCTTTCATGAAGGATTGGAAGGGAACAGAGCGAGGAAAGATCGAGAGGGAAGCGAGAAAGAGAAGGTAACTTCCGGTTGGCGCAGAGTTAAGTTATATACGGTATACATAGGAATCCCTTGGCTTTTATTCTACTCAAACTCTACTCTTCTCTTCTTCCTGTATCTCTCCTCCTATCCATGTGTCTGTTTATATTCGGCAACGAATTCTCGCTCGGAATACCAAATTTCCTAATACAATCAATTATCTCTCCCTCTCCCCCCCTCCCTCCCTCCCTCTCTCTCTCTCTCTCTCTCTCTCTCCCTCTCTCTCTCTCTCTCTCTCTCTCTTAAGATCCTCAATCCTTGCCTTTTGCTTTTCTTCGGACCTCGACCTTTTCCCTTCGCAAGCTTGCACCAAAGTTCGGACATCTTTTATGGATATGATGATATTTCTCGAAGAGTGAGGATCAGTGTCTTCGAGAACGTTGCGCGATAAATGATCGATCCTCGAAGATTATCGAATCTGGGACGTGCACTGAGAAAACAGTTCATTTGTAGTAAAGAAATATTTTATCTGTGTCAAAATAATTTATTAACTGTTGAAAAATATATATTCAATTTATTAACCGTTGAAAAGTATTTATTTAATTTATTAACGGTTATAAAATATTTATTCAATTTATTGACTGTTAAAAAATATTTAATTTACTAACTGTTAAAAAATATTTATTTGATTTATTAACTGTTAAAAAATATTTATTTAATTTGTTAATTGTTAAAGAATAATTGATTTCGCCATATTCAACTTTACATTTGTTAACAGTTAACAAATCCTGGTATCTACTCTACTCTGTATCTTGACGTGAATTGGATTTATAAAATTTCTGATTATCGTATATAGAGGAGGTTTATCACCGCAGACTTCTCATCTATTTACTCACCTGACTCGGTTTTGCTCAGGTTGGCAGGTTTCACCGGCGTAAAGACGCTGGACTTCCGGCTGTCTCTGGCTCTTTCGCTTCCTCTCTCCCTCTCTCTCTCTCTCTCTCTCTCTCTCTCTCTCTCTCTCTCTCTTTCTCGTCGTGTACGTGTCCGCGGGTCTGCGGATCCGGCCAAAGACCCCCACGTACTTCCTGATGACGGGGCAGTGTCCATATGGTCAATTCCACCGATTTTCTGGGAGCCATTCCGATTTTTTCATTTAAAGACGAAGTTGCTGTAAGGATGAAAGATTAAGTCATTGTTATATTTTATCAAGTGTATGTTCAACTTAAAGTAGCCGTTTTTTCTTTAATTATTTTATACATGATTTTATGCATATATTTATTCATAATCATATTTTATTTTATATAATTATTTTTATTATTTTATTTTATTTCACTCATTGTATAGCAATTTTTATTGCTATGAATTAGAAATTTGTCATTGAATATTAAAGATTAATGGACATCTTAACAGCAAATAGAATTTTTTTTTATTGTCCCATTGATTTCTTAGTGAAACGCTATCTGAATAAAATATTAATATCTATACGAAAGCCGCTATAAAAGTCTTCGGATTATTTAAAGCTAACACAACTAAACTTCACAAAATAAAATTTATGTATGCATGTAAATTTATACATACATTTATTCCTGACGATAATTATATTTTATTTTATATCATTATTTTCATTATTTTCTTTTATATCACTTATTTTATAGCAATTTTTATTGCTATGAATTATAAATTTCTAATATGTATTATAAATTTGCCATTAAATATTAAAAATTAATCGACATTATCTTAACAACAAAAAGGACTTTTTTTCCATTGTCCCATTGATTTATTGGTGGAAGATTAGCTGAAAAAAATATTAAAGTCTATAAGAATGTAGCTATAAAAGTCTTTAAATTATTTAGAGCTACCACAAATAAATTTCACAAGATAAAATTTCAAAGTTGAATAACTTGGTTGGAATAACTTTTAAACCGTTGAAGTTGAAGAAAAAAAAATTATTTTGAATATTTTCTCAAAAATGTAGATACATTTTCAAAGGAACAATAAATACATTTGTAAAATTTCATCAAGACAACTTCAACGGTTTAAAAGTTATTCCAACCCAAAAATGACGTCAAGAATCTCGCTCTAGACCAGACCACTGCCTTAAGCAGGAAAAATGAAAAATAAGTCCTGGCACGATGGAACAAAGTTTTCCTAGCTGCAAATACCGAATTATCCACAATCTGTGAACAACCAGGACAATAATTTGTTTTCTTCATCATTTTCATCCATCAAAGATTTTTTCATCCCTCACAAAGAGACGTGAGAATCATTCGGCGTTGAATTACGATTCTCAAGTGCGAATTGTCGGAATTGGTCGTAGATCTCGTGGAAAAATCCAGGAGCTATACGGTAGAACCTGCGCTAGGCCGAAGCTAGGGCCGAAGGGTGGGGATTGGGGTTGGTCCCGTATCAAGGGAAGAACAGTTAACGTCGTCTCTTATATTTATCCGCACCTCCATCCCTTTCGTGTCTTTCGGTGTTACCGGCAAAATCCGCCTCGACTGGTGAACCAAAACTCGGTTCGTAACACATATCCTCCACCCAACACCCCCCCCCCCCCTCCCACCCCAAACCCCCCCATAAATTTCATTGGTTCCGCGTCCTTATTCGTTATATTTGCGCGGGGTCTCTTTCTTTCACCAAGAGTTTGATATTAGTTGGAGATTCGCGACGACGCGAAGTCGTTCTAACCTCTCTTGTTTGGTCGGGGATGAGAAATAGAGCGAGACCAGTGGCAAAGAGGGTCGGAAAGTTGCGGCAGATGCTGAACGCGAAAATCCTCACTCGTGGAATATATATTCCACGTTCTCTCATTGTTCCCATGTAATTATCGGACAATAGCAAACTTGCTTCATTGAATGGCGAAAGCCCCGAACGATGGTGATGGTGGCCCTCTTCCTCTCTCAACGACGACGATGCCCATCCGAATCCAATGTCTCGTACCCTTTTCATCAAACGCCGCCTCGAAAACTCTCGGACCGATCTTCACCGTTCGTTCATTGTATTTTCTCGATTCTCTCCTCGCGATTCTTCGATTCTACATATTCCAATAGTCTGTTTTCGTGTTCCTGATGGTTTCCTTGTTATTGTCCTCCTCGTGGAAAAATGCAAAAAAAAAATCGATTTTTTTGACCCGTCACAGTGGCGTTCTCCCTTAATACTCGTACACTGAGAAAAAGGTTTGGTGAAGTGAAAAAAGTTTGGCTTGAATTAACTAAACCCGGCGGTTACGGGTGGCGAACGAAATGTGTAATTCAGTTAACTCAAAACGTGTATCAAAATGGAAACGAAAATTGCATTCCCATAAATACATATATCCTTGACCCAACAGAGTAAAGAATCCGTTCAATTGAAAATTACATTGTTTTGATTCTAGTTTTGGTAAAATGCACTTAATATGCGATTGCATAACCAAATGGTTTAGTTGGATGAACAGTTTATATCGCGTTACAGCTGCCATAAGGGCGTATCACCTCTTTTACGCCATTATGGCATCCGGGAGCCATAAGGGCGTATCGAAATTTTTTTTTTCAGGAATCGACGTAATTATGACCGAAACGTATAGAACCGATGAAAAAAAAATTTTCCCAATTTTTTTTTTTTTTTATACGCCCTTATGGCTTTCCGAGTTGGTGTCGAAAGCCATAAGGGCGTATCGAATTTTTTTTTTCAGCAATCGACGTAATTATGACCGAAAAGTATAGAACCGATGAAAAAAAAATTTTCCCAATTTCCCAAACGGGATTTTGAAGCGTGAACGATTACGAAGAGAATGAGCTCATGCTCAAGCCGCAATTCTATCTAGAAAATAAATAGCAGCCATTTTAGTGAACCGATTGAATTTTGGCCAAAATGCAAAAAAAAAAAAAAAATTATTTTTGTTTTTCGGGCCTCATATCGATGTATTTTTGCCCCTTAAACACGAATCTATCAATAGTTTTTTCAAAAAATCAAAATTTTCATGAATTTCGATAAAAAACTGTTTTGCTCAATTTTGGGCCTATTTTCAAAAACCTGAAAATAGCGAAATTTCAAGTCAACGTAATTATGACCGAAACGTATAGAACCGATGAAAAAAAAATTTTCCCAACTTTTTTTTTTTTTTTATACGCCCTTATGGCTTTCCGAGTTGGTGTCGAAAGCCATAAGGGCGTATCGAATTTTTTTTTTCAGCAATCGACGTAATTATGACCGAAAAGTATAGAATCGACGAAAAAAAAATTTTCCCAATTTTTTTTTTTCATCGGTTCTACACTCTTCGGTCATAATTACGTAGATTCCTAAAAAAAAAATCGATACGCCCTTATGGCTTTCGAGACCCACTCGGAAAGCCATAAGGGCGAATAAAAAAAAAATTGGGAAATTTTTTTTTTCATCGGTTCTACACTCTTCAGTCATAATTACGTAGATTCCTGAAAAAAAATTTCGATACGCCCTTATGGCTTTCCAGCTCTACCTTTGGCTGGCATACGCCCTTATGGCAGCTGTAACGCGATATTTTCTATGCAATTCAGATGTTGTTCACCGGAAAAAAAATGCATTCAATATAAAGCTAGAAAATTTGAATTGAATCAACAAATCATTTGATGATATGCATTTTTTGTTAAAGCTACGAGGGCTTTAACTTAACTAATTAATCGTGAGATTAAACAGTTAAGTGAAAATTTAACTTGCTTATCCTTGCGCCCATGAAGGGCACGAGCGCCACCAAAGTGCAATGGTGATCTCATTCAAATACGTAGTCTTTGGTCCATAGAACTGCGCGACCACAGAGCGCGGGTAATGTTCCATAAATTTAAATTTAATCGAGGACTCTGATGCTGGTAATACACTGGTACTTATCGGAGCTCAGTGGCCGTCTCGCTGGCGCGAGAGCGCGCGCCGATCGTCGCCACCTCACGGATCTCGGGCGAAGTGCCAAGATCGTGGTACACTGTAAAAAATGTTATTAAATTTAATATACAAAAGTATATTAAATTGCAAAAACAAGTATATGAAACCGAAATTAATATACAAGGTATCGGAAAATTAACAATTTCATCTTAAATTTAATATTTGTATATTAAAATTAAAAGAGTGAGCATTGAAAATTAATATACCCGTATATGAAAATAGTTTTTGTATACTTTTTCGCAATTTTCAAATACATTATTGAAAATTAAAACACTTATTTCTTAAAATTGCAATCAACCATTGACATTTTTTTTCAATATTGTAATGAAATTTAATATACAGTATAGGGAATTTCAATAACAAGTATACGAACTTGAAATTAATATACATGGTATTGGAAAATTAACAATTTCATCTTAAATTTAATATTTGGATATTGAAATTAAAAGATGAACGTTGAAAATTTAAATCCCCGTATATTAAAATGGTTTCTATATGCTTTTTCGCATTTTTAAGATACGTCATTGGAAATTAATACACTTATTTTCCAAAATTACAATCAATGTCAGCGGCCGTGCTAGTTGACGCATCCACCACTATGCGTCGCATGCGCTCGGACCTCTGTGCCCAAGCGAAATAGGCGTACGACGGTGTTATATACCGGACGGCCAGCGTGCCCAATATACTTACCTGGCGCAGAGGTTATACCGTGATGATTAAGGCGGTTCCTCCAGGGCGAAGCTCTTCCATTGCACTTTTCGGTCGAGCTGACCCTTGCGAATATCCCTAATGTGGATATCTCGGGCGTACAATTTTAGTTGCACTGTAAGAAATTTTTGTATTAAATTTAATTTAAAAAATATGAAGTTTTTATGCATATACAGGATACTAAATTTCATATACAATGTGTACAGTAATATTCCAATATAAGTATATGAAAAATCAAATAACTTCTTTTAATTTTAATGTACAAAAGAATATTAATTTTCACATCTTTTTTCATGATTCTGCTTTACAAATCATACTATGTATTGGAATTTTAATATACGAACGTATATTAAAATTAATATATTGTATATGCATAAAAACTTCATATTTTTTTAATTAAATTTAATACAAAAATTTGTTACAGTGCTGTTACTACACGCACTATCGACTAAATGTGTTGTGGCCGCATTGAAATATTTAGTCAAATTTATCAAACAATTTGATCGACTCGAAAGCATTTACTATTCTTTACAACTGGATGAATAGCTCAAATTAGAACTAGATTTTGTTGATGAGACGAAACATACAGTTAAAACAATTTTATTCACTTCCAGTAAATGACTAGATATTCGATTGAATGAGAAAACAAGTTGTTGAATCAATTTCGTTTGAAATCATTTTGATCCAATGTTGTAGATGCGGTTAATGCAGTACGCATTCGAAACAACGACACCAGTTTTATTATTTCAACAACGGGGTGATAAAATCAAATATGTGACGATTGATTCAAACGAATTTTCCGTGATCGCAGTTGGGTAGTTGATATTACTAAACCTTTTTTTCGGTGTAGTTATAGAAATGCCAAAATTCACGGGCAGATCGATAAAAAATATTGCTAATTCTTCCAACATTTTGTGAAGTCAGAACTGTTTATGGATTATTATAAGAGTCCCAATACCCCAATTTCAAACCAGTGCATGCGCTACCGTTGGCTTTTCTCCTTCTGCCTCGTTATACGAATTCCGTGGGTTTTTTTTTCGGTTGGTACGAAAAAAAAACATTAAAAAGTTGCTCGTTTTTGTGGCGAATTATACCGCTGTGAGAGAAGAAATAATGTATCCTCGGGTTTGGGTGAACGATAAATCGTAAAGTTCGTCTAACATCGAGGTTCTGGTGGCGGGAAGTAGGTGGCAGCAGCAGCAGTTCCGTGCTCATTGCGCTGGCAGCGATGCGGCTCGAGAGATCTTTGCCGGGGTTTTCTCTCTTGGAAAAGTTTGATGTATCCACATAATTACGTCTGTAGGCGCTTGCCGGTACCTCCAGTCATATCAGACAAGATACAAGTACACATGTACCACCGTATACGTATATATATATTTATGTGAGTGTATATGGAGCGTTCCATTCCAAATCGGACAGTTTGAAAAACTTTTTTTTCTTAATTTTTTCACATTTTTTAGTACCCATCAAAAGACTCTTGCTGCTAAATTTTGACATTTTTTCGATTACCCGTTCACAAGATATTAAATTTATGAAAAATCGCTCTTTTTTCGGAATTTTGGTCGTAACTTCTTTAATAATGGTCCAAATCAAGTGGTTTTTTTTTGAAATTTTTTGTTTTCTTATGGCCTTTTCAGAAAAAAATACAAAAAAAAATTCGACGTGTTTTTGAATTGAAGACGATAACTTTTAACACTAGTCCGATCGTGGGCCTTCCATATAACTACTAATTTTTTTTTCGATTTTTGAAAATTAAATTTTTTTTTTCTACAAATTATTATGAATAGGAATTTTCGTTACTGTATAGTATTTTTTTCATTATTTAGAATTTATTTTGACACTTTTTTTAAATTGTGAACATCAGTTTCTCAAAATTAATAATTAATCGTTAAGTCTGTTTATGAACAATAATAATAAGTTTGTTTATGAACAATAATATGGGATTATTTCCTGAATTAGAATATTCCTTTGCCAATACGTTTCCATTGTTCATTGGAATAATTGAATGAAATTTTTGTGTCCCTGTGATTGAATTAGCAGTATTGTATCGTTAATATAATTTTTCCCACGATCGGACTGGTCTTAAGGATGTTGAGTCCCTATGAAATCTTTTAATGTTAATTGTTCAATAAATATCTTCTTAATCATCGTGAAATTTTTACGCGACCTCCTGAATACTTCATGTAAGAACATATTAAATTTTCAGAATTCTATCACCATTACTTCAACCTCCTTAAGGGTTAAAATGAAAAATGATGAGAAAATTCTTAAAATTTGGTATGTTTTTGTATGAAGTATTTAAGAGGTCGTGCCAAAATTTCACGACGATTAGGAAGCTCGTTATTAAAATATTAACATTTTGTTAAGAACAATTTTTTAAACAAATGAAAAAAAATTTTATCAATGAACTTCGTTTTGTTTCCGTTGCTTTCAATACAGTGTAGATATTAAAAAATTGAGAGGTCAAAAAAAACTTTTCGCAAAGTTATATCAGTTTCCATAAGACTACATTTAATTAAATTTAATTTGTTAATGTTGATTGTTCGATAACGAGCTTCCTAATCGTCGTGAAATTTTTACACGACCTCTTAAATAATTCATCTCAAAACATCCCAAATTTCCAGAATTTTCTCATCATTTGCGATTTGGGACTGAACATCCTTAAAAGTTGTTGAATAATTTAATTTAAAAAAATTAAAAAAAAAAAAAAAATCAAAATATGCGCTCACTTTTGAAAACGCGATTCTAAGTTCAAAACTTAAAAAACTTATTTAAAAATACATCGAATATTTTTTTGGGATTTTTTTCTGAAAAGACCATAAAAAACAAAAAATTAAAAAAAAAACTTTCAGTTTGGACCATTATTAAAGAAGTTATGACTAAAATACCGAAAAAAGAGCGAATTTTTTAAAATTCAATATCTTTTGAACGGGTAATAAAAAAAATCTCAAAATTTACCAGCAAGGGTCTTTCGATGGGTACTAAACAATGTAAAAAATTTGGGGAAGTGAAAAAAAAAGTTTTTCAAACTGTCCGATTTAGGATGGAAAGCCCCATATATATGAACAGTGAGTTTGAACAGCGTGATCATTGCAGCTGTTACCCGTATTCTACGACCGGCGGAAACCATATCAGCATCAACCGCGGCTCTCGTCTGTTATATACAGACGCCAACAACTTTTCAGACATTTTGTGGTGTATTCTAAGCTCCGGTGTACGTAACCAACCGCAAAATAAAAAAAAATCGCTGATCTCGGACGAACTATCGCGGTTTTTGTGTTTTTTTGAGGTTATGTTTTCGTCTCTACTTCGCTGGAATTGGCCTCTCCGAAATATCGATATTTTGAGGGCCAGGTTGCCTTTAGCTAACAGATGTTGATTAAGGAATTAGGATAAAGTTATCAGTAGTGTAAAAATTTAACTACTAAAGGGCAACATCTACCTAGAGACGAAAAAATGGCGGCATTAGGATTTTTCCATCTGAGAAACGTTTTGTGAAAAAGAAACCTATTTTTTTTTCAATATAAAGGTGTATATTGAGCGTTTTGGAAAAAAAAAACCAAAATATACGGAAAAACGAAAAAAAAATGGCCGCCGGCATATTCCATTTTAGTAGAGGGTTAGGTAAAAGTAGGTTTGAAGTAAAAAAAAAAAATGCACCAGGGAAGGAACAAAAAGTGCTAAAAACGAGATCGATGAACAAAGTTTTGGATAAATCTCGAAAATTATTTATTCATTATTGTTAAGACCATAATACATTCAAACGTAAGAAACGAACGTTTTTTTTTAAAACCATTTTCGCTATTTCTCTTTACAAATGTAATACTTTGGCGTCGAGCATTCAGTGTTCTGCAAAAGTCTAATTTTCAACTGCTTTCTCGTGTATGTCACCTCTGTGCAATGTCCTTCGCAATAGTGTCTTGGGCTGAAAGTATACAAATTGCAGTTAAATTAACTAGAACTATTTATCAGACACGTGAACAAATGCTACTCTGATTTTTCAATTTTACGTTTGACACTTGAACATATTTATTTTATAATTTTTCAATAATAATAATAGACTTACTCTATTTTACATGTGAAAACCCAAAATTTGGTACCATCTGGAAAATTACGATGTCTCAACGCAAACTCGAGAGCGGTCCTTTCATCTTTTTTGTCCAGATCAGCTAATTTTCTTCCAGTACTCTCGCAGTATTCTATGCTACTTCTCCAGGTACGCTATCAATGTAATAATTATCCCGTGAATAATCATGTTCGTGATCGTTTTCAAAGGCCCTCTCGTTCAAAAAGTTTTTCAAAATATCCTTTCTCCACTGTTATTGCTCAAAAGATCTTTTTGCTTCCTCATAAAGGAAGCTTTGTTTTCGTGAAATTTTTTTTTTTTCTGCAATTTTTATGCCAATATGTTCAAAATGTCCTAAAACATCGAGAAATCATATTTAGAAAAAATGCCCGTATGGATGTGTGTGTGTGTGTGTGTGTGTGTATCCTGAGTTTCAGATGTAAATAATTAATAACTCGAAAACGCTTCGAGATATCAAGCTGAAATTTGGCACACTTGTCGAGCACGAATTGCTCTTCATTATGAAAAAAAATTTGTTTTAATTATAACGGGTGTTCAGATTTTATCGACTTTTTTTCGTTTTTGCAAGAATGGCGTAAACGCTCTAACCTCTGCAATTTTCAAGATATTGCACTCAAACTTTGTACAGAATTAGTATAGCTATTAAGGTCGTTTGGTATTGAATTTGGCGAAAATCCATCGAGGGATTAAAATTTTATGAAACTTTGAATTTTTTGAAAAATAGCCTAAACGCTCTAACCTGTGCAATTTTTAAGATATTGTACTGAAACTTTGCACAGAGCTAATATAGCTATCGAGGTTTTTCGCTATTAAATTTGGCAAAAATCGATCGAGGCATGAAAATTTTATGAAATTTTTAATTTTTTGAAAAGTAGCGCAAACGCTCTGACTTGTTTTATTGCACTGAAACTTTACACTGAGCTAATATAGCTATCGAGGATGTCCGTTATTAAATTTGGCGAGAATCGATCGAATGATAAAATTTTTATCAAATTTTTAATTTTTATAAAAGAAGCGTAAACGCTATAACTTTTGAGATTTTGTAGATATTGCAATGAAATTTTGTGAAGAGCCAGTATAGCTATCAATGTTATTTGCTATCAAATTTGGCGAAAATCTATCGAATCTGCACATTGATTACTAATATTTTTCAATAGTTAACAAAGCTTTCTTTATGAGGAAGCCAAATTTGATCGCCATACTGTGTGTTAAAGGAAGCTATGGATAAAGATGAGGAAGTAATGTGCAAATTTCAATTTGCAGAGTTTTTTCCAAAAGTTTATCTTTTTGACAATGTATTCATGAGAGTCTTGATTCATTATGAGGGATTTGATCAGAAAACTTGCATTTCATGTTTTTGTAACACATACCTTATCCGATGAGATGAAAAATTCAGCTACTGGGTCCCAAGCTGTAGAGACTGATAACTCCACACTGATAACTGCAAAGACAAATTGGATTTTGTTCATTTTCTTAATTCTGATGCAAGAAAATTGTTTTAAATCAGCCTGAGAAAAAAGATTCATACAGTGCGAATTATTTTTCCGTGAAATTGAAATTTCAAGTGTCGAAGACAGTTTTTTAGATATTGAAAATTTTGTAAGAGAAAAAAAATGAAAAATTGAATTTTCTTATTAGTCACCGTTGCCATTAACGTCCAATGCTGTTGTCAATACGACGATGCCAATGACAATCGCGTGCAAATTCAGGCCCGCCATATTTTTGCTGAAATGTTGCAATTCAGTCGTGAAATTATTTACAAGCATGGAAAGGAAGAGGTTTTTTTTTCTTCATCACACCATTTGGATGTAAAAAAAAAGGAACAATATAAATTCAATATATATTCAATTTATCCAGTATATTCAATACATTCACGCTTTGATGTATTAGATATACGAAATTAAAAAATAATAATGAGTATAATAAATATAAATAGTGTATAATAAAAGAAGAAATATTAAAAATAGAAGCAAAAGTAAAAATGGGCCACCATTTACTTTCATGGCTTTGCAAATTGCCGTTACTTACGATGAATTCCTTGATTATCGTAGAATTATTATGAACGTGGAGCGTGAAGTTTCAGCGGCGTTGTTGGAAACTGGATTGAAAATTCTAAAAATAAGTGGCGGTATATATACTCCATTTTGGCATCATCAACGAGAAAATTTAATTTTTGTAAAAAATTATTTTCAAAAATAGAATTCCGCTTATCGCACGAGAGGCAGACACGTGGACGATAAGGGTGCTGATAATTAATTCCCAAGACCACTTGTGTGTACCCAACGAGTCGAAATTTTGCTCATTACGAAAAAAAAATATATAAAAAAAAAACTTCAAACGCGGTTAGGCGACCGAGAATTCAATAGAAGATGAAAAAAATAGCCCAATATTTTTCACTAATGCAAACACACGTTTGGAAGAATTTCTCGCACAGTTTTCCACGTCGTATTTTTTATCAGGCAAATTAGCATAATGTAAATTTATTCGAATAAAAATTAACCGGCGGAAAATAATCGAGAAAAAAATGAACGACCAAATTGCGTTTCAAAAATGCTTCATAAATGAAAAAAAAAAAAAAATAGTTTCGAAAAAATGTAGAAAAATATAATGTAATGTGACAAAAGTAACGCGAAGTCATGTGAATAATTTCCAGAGATCGATATCGATATCGTCCTACCAATTTTTTATTAGAGGAAAAATGATGTTTCAAAAAGTTACTCCGTTCTCCATATTCTTGGTTTGGTCAACTTGACCATGCCAAGACGATTTTTTGGGAACTTTCCATCGCCATTAAGAAGGGGATTCTCTTTTTTGGGCTAACAAGTCGTTTCTTTTCTTCTTCTTTACTTAAGGGGCGATATACACCTAGCATAGTCGAAAAAATCTATCTTTCTTTTATTGCGTTTTCTTAAAGCTCGAGCTGTCAATGTTACAGCCAATAACCTTTAACACTTATTGATTAATGAAAGAAATTTCCATTAAACATTAAATGTTAATGGTTAATGGAAGTTATTTCCATTAACCATTAGATGGTAATGGCTAATGGAAATTATTTCCATTAATATACAAGAGTTGATGTTTAATGAAAATTATTACAATTAACCATAAAGCTAATGGTTAACGGAAATTATTGCCATTCACCATTGGCATTGCATTCAATTAAAATGGCAGTAATCGATATTCTAACCAACTTTCTTAGTTAGTGTTTAGTAAGTAACATCAGCAAAGTTGACTTGTTTCGTTTCAGCAACGAACTTTGCAGGTATCATCTTGGCAAACGCTCTCGCTTAGCTTTAGCAAAAATTTATTTACTTTTAACTATCACCGCTGGGCAATCCATTTAAACCACGTTTCCCAGAGTTGAAAGGAAAGAGCGATGAGGAATACTCATATTTTTTGTTGCAACAGGGAAAAATCCTAATTCCTACATCATGATCGTTGGTCAAAATCGAAAAAAATATCGAGTCATTTGAGCGACCTCTCAAAATTTTTGTTTAAAGCTCAAATTTTGGGAGAGTTACTTTTTTGACAAGTACCAACAGCTATAAAACCCAATAAAAAAAAATATCGATTTTCTTTGCATCACCCTAATGCAGGGTTGCGAAATTTTTAATGAAAAAGTAATGCATTAATAATTACGTTTTTAATGGTCAATAAAAATAATTCCCATTGACCAATAACATATTTAATGGTTAATGAAAATAATTCCCACTGACTATTAACATTTAATGGTTAATGGAAATTATTTTCATTAGCCATTAAAAAAGAATGATTAATGCATTACTTTTTCATTAAAATTTTCGCAACCCTCTGTATATCTTCCCTCAAGGTCTTGTGAGCGTTTTGTCGAGCTCGAAAAAAAAAATGTATGTTGACCATCCTTTTCTTACAACATATTTATCATATCGATCTTTTTCCAAAATTGTAGGAAATTTAAATTAAATTTCCTACAATTTATCAACATTTATCTCGTGATTTGGATTCCAAACTTACGTCGCGGTTTTTTCATAAAATTGTGTCGAAGACGTATCGATATTCGTACTTTGGTGTTCGTCATGGAGTCCCACTCTTGTATTTAGCCGAAATGCAGTAGAAACATTATAATTTAATATTTTCAATTACAGATTCCTGATGATAATCGGATCTGTAATTTTTTCTTTGTTTTTTGAAAAAATTTTAGCGGGGCTCCATTTGTACCATAATTCTCATGATACTGTCAAAATTTCATTGATTTCCATCCATTCGTGCCATAGCAAGTTTGGAATCCATTTTCGAGGTGCTAATGTCGGTATTTAGCCTCCCCTTAAGCTACAGTAAGTACCAGTATAACGGTCGCCAGTATTGTTTCGTAACGAACAGAATGGAGGCTATAAATCCCCGTTCTGTTCGTTATACTGGGACTCCAGTGTAAAATGCATCAGGGAAGGAAAAAAAGTGCCACCAACGAAATCGATGAACAAAGTTTTGGATAAATCTTGAAAATTATTTATTTATTATTACAAACGTTTTTTCAAAAACTATGTACGTTATTTTTCTTTACAAATGTAATTCCTTGACCTCTGGCATTCGTTTGCGAGCAAAAGTTTAATACTCAACGTCTTGTCTTTACGGTATGTCACCTCTGTGCAATGTCCTTCGCAGTAGTGTATTGGGCTGAAAGTATACAAATTTCATCTTCCATTAATTTCCCGTATGGCTTGTTGATGCATTCAGTTATTAACAAAAAGGTTAAATGTGCCCCTTTCATTTTATCGAATTTAAGGCTAAACATAAGTTGAGGTAACTATAACTCTTTATCAAAGACTTTAACAAATGCTACTCTGATTTTTCAATTTTATGTTTAATACTTTGACATATTTATATTATAGTTTTTCAATAATAATAATAATAATAATAATAATAATAATAATAATAATAATAATAATAATAGACTCACTCTATGTTACATGTGTAGGCCCAAAATTTGGTTTCGACTGCATAATTATGGAATTTTAACGCCAATAAAAGTGCCTCCCTTTCATCTATATCGTCCATATTAGCTAATTTTCTTCCAGTACTCTCACAGTACTCGATGCTGCTTTTCCAGGTACGCTATGAATGTAATAATTATCCCGTTAATAATCATTTTTCTGAACGTTTTCAGAGACTCTCTCATTTAGAAAGTTTTTCAAAATATCCTTCCTCCACTATTATTGCTAAGAAGACTTTTTTTTTTTAGTTTAACTTTGCAACAATGTGTTCAGAAGGGATTAATTAATTATCAGGGATTTGATCAGAGAACTTGCATTATATATTTTTGTAACACATACCCTATCCGATGAGATGAAAAATTCAGCTTTTGGGGCATTAACCGTATACATTAATAGCTGCCGATTGATAACTGCAAAGACAAATTGAATTTTGCTAATTTTGTTAATTCTGACGCAAGAAAATTGTTTTAAATCAGCCTGAGAAGAAAGGTTCATACAGGCCGAATGATTTTTCCGTGAAATTGAAATTTTAAGTATCGAAGACATTTTTTTAGATATTGAACATTTCGTAAAAGAAAAAAAATTGAAAAATTGCTTTTTTTTATTACTTACGATGGCCATTAACGTCCAATGCTGTCGTCAATAGGACGATGCCAATGACAATCGCGTGCAAATTCAGACCCGCCATATTTTTGCTGAAATATTGCAATTCAGTCGTGAAAATATTTACAAGCATGGAAAAGCAGAGGTTTTTTTTTCTTCATCCCACCATTTTGGTATAAAAAATATGTACAGTATATGCCTATTATATGTTCAATTTATCCAATATATTGATGTATTATATACGAAATAAAAAATAATAATGAATATAATAAATATAAGAAGTATATAATAAAAGAAGAAATGTGAAAAATAGAAGCAAAAGTAAAAATGGGCCACCATTTACTTTCATGGCTTTGCAAATGACCGTTACTTACGATGAATTCCTTGATTATCGTAGAATTATTAAGAACGTGGAGCGTGAAGTTTCAGCGGCGTTGTTGGAAACTGGATTGAAAATTCTAAAAATAAGTGGCGGTATATATACTCCATTTTGGCATCATCAACGAGAAAATTTAATTTTTGTAAAAAATTATTTTCAAAAACAGAATTCCGCTTACCGCACGAGAGGCAGACACGTGGACGATAAGGGTGCTGATAATTCATTCCCAAGACCACTTGTGTGTACCCAACGAGTCGAAATTTTGCTCATTACGAAAAAAAAAAAAAAAAAATAGAAAAAAAACAGCAAACGCGGTGGGGCCACCGAGAATTCAATAGAAGATGAAAAAAATAACCCAATGTTTTTCGTTAATGCAAACACATGTTTGGAAGCATTTCTCGTCAAGTTCTCTTTTTCCTATTTTTTATCAGGCAAATTAGCATAATGTAAATTTATTCGAAAAAAAAGTAACTGGCGGAAAATAATCGAGAAAAAAATGAACGACTAAATTGTGTTTCAAAAATACTTCATGATGATGAAAAAAATAGTAGTTTCGAAAAAATGTAGAAAAATATAATGTAATGTGACAAAAGTAACGCGAAGTCATGTGAATAATTTCCAGATAGCGATATTGATATCGCCCCACCAACTTTTTATTAGAAGAAAAATGCTGTTTCAAAAAGCTCCTCCGTTCTTCATATATTCGTAGTTTGGTCAGCTTGACCAGGCCTAGACGAATTTTCATAGAACTTTGCATCGCCCTTAAGAGGAGGCTAAATACCGACACTACGCTTCGAAATCGCCATCCAAACTTGCTCTCATACGAATGAATGGAATTCAATAAAATTTTAACAGCATAATCGGAATTATGGCACAAATGGAGCCTCACTAAAATTTTTTTGAAAAATAAAAAAAAAAAAATTATAGATCCGATTACCATCAGGAATCTGTAATTGAAAATCTTGAATTATGAGACTTTTCACTGTATTTCGTCTAAACTAAGTGTGAGGCTCCATGAAGAACACCAAGACACAAAGATCAAGACGTTTTCGACATTATTTTATGGAAAAGACACATCGTAAGTTTGGATGGCGCATAAGGAGATAAATATCGATAAATTGTAGTTTTATCGAAACACGAAATGGCGAAATCTAGTTTACAAACGTGCGAGGGAGGGCAGCACCATGGATTCTGACGAGTAACCTAATATTTTTGGGGCTCCAATGAATTCGTTGGAGTTAGTTGTGACGCGTGTTAGCCCCTTAATTATCAATTAATTGTTAATTAACTTATCCTCCTCTGAATTTTCAAAATTTAATAAATTTTCATTTACGGTTTTGGGAGAAAGACTGGACGACGGTGATAAGTCGATAATGTAGGGATTGAACGAAAATGGTATTTAGCCTCCTCTTAAGAAGGGGATTAACTTTTTTGGGCTAAGAAATCGTTTCTTTTTCTCTTCTTTATTCAAGGCGTTTCGAGCGTTTTGTCGCGCTTGATAAAAAAAAACAACAAATATTTTTACCATTCTTTTTTTACAACATATTTATTAATATTTGGACGATGAACAAAAAAAATTTCATGAAGAAAAATGAAAATCAAATAAGTTATAAGCTGGTAGAGTTTGGGCTAAAAAAAGGGGTGACAGGGTTGCAGCCTTTCTAATCATCCGATACAAAATTTAAAAAACGATTCTTAATTAGTAAGAATGTCATTATATTCCCTGCCTCAGAGCAAACGAAGAAATTTTTGTTTGCGAAATGGCGGCTGACTTAACAAAAAAGGTGTTTTTCGGCTGTTTCTTCATAGGTTTTAATTTTTTTACAATACTAAAAAAAATAATGTTCATAAAATAGTGATAGGGCCCATAGAGAGTTATACATTGGTGATTGGTAAAAAAATTGACGTAAAATTGACTCAGACGTGACGTGGTTGCTGCGTCACTAAAATAGTTACAAGTCTGTAAACTATTAGAATTAAAAAAAAAAATTTTGAGGATATATTCTGGAAAGTCTAAACTTTAAGAATATGCACCAAAAAAAATTATTTTTAAAAAATTCTAGACCAAAATACCACCTTCAAGTTACGCTCCGATGTGACGAGCGTAGTTGCTGCGTCACTAAAATAACTGTAACTCCGTAAATTATTGGAATTTAGAAATTGCCTTGAGAGAATATATTTCTAAAGGTCTAAGCCTTAAGAACGTGAAAAAAATTGATTTCAAAATTCTAGACCAGAGTACCGCCTTAAAGCATCTCTTTGTAATTGGATTTGTATTGGAATACAAACTTTCAGAGACACTTGGTTTCGTAATGAGAAAGTGGATTGGCGATCCGCAGGTTTAAAGTAAAATGCATCAGGGAAGAAAAAAAAAGTGCCATCATCGAGATCGACGAACAAAAGTTTGGATAAATTTCGAAAATTATTTATTCATAATTGTTGAAACGACAATACATTCGAACGTAAGAAACAAATGGTTTTTTTTCACTACTTACTTCTTACAAATGTATTTCTTTGGCGTGTTGCATTCTGTTTTATGCAAAGTTTTATATATGAATGGCTGGTCTTTTTCGTATATCACCACTGTGCAATGTCCTTCGCAATAGTGTATTGCGCTAAAAGTATACAAATTTCATTTTCCATTAATTTTTCATATGGCTTTATTCATGCATTCGGTTATTAGCGAAAAAGTTGAAAGCATCCCTTTTATTTTCACGAATTTGCCTGAATATAAACTTGAGTAAATATAACTATTTATCAAACACGTGAACGGATGCATCTGTTATTTTTCAATTTTACGTTTGATATTTTGATGTATGTGTTTTATAATTTTTAATAATAATAATAATAATAATAATAATAATAATAATAATAATAATAATAATAATAATAATAATAATAATAATAATAATAGACTCACTCCAGGGTACACGTGTAGACCCAAAATTCGGTTTCATCTTTATAATTATGATGCGTTAATGCAAACTGGAGTGCATCCCTCTCATCTTTATTGTCCAGATTAGCTAGGTTTTTTCCAGTACTCTGGCAGTATTCTATGCTGTTTTTCCAGGAACGCTATCAATGTAATAATTAGCCCGTCAATAATAATCTTTTTGCTCACTTTCGGAGGCCTTGCCATTCAGAAAGCTTTTCAAAATATCCTTTCTCCACTTTTATTGCTCAAAAGATATTTTTTCCAAAAGTTTACCTCAGTCACAATGTGTTCAGGAGGGATTAAATTCATTATAAGGGATTTGATCGAAAAACTCTCATTACATCTGCTTGTAATACATACCGCATTCGATGAGATGAAAAATTCAGCTTTTGGGGCATTAACCGTATACATTAATAGCTGCCGATTGATAACTGCAAAGACAAATTGAATTTTGCTAATTTTGTTAATTCTGGAGCAAGACAATTGTTTTAAATCAGCTTGAGAAAAAAGGTTCATACAGTCCGAATGATTTTTCCGTGAAATTGAAATTTTAAGTATCGAAGCAATTTTTTTTAGGTATTGAAAATTTCGTGAAAGAAAAAAAATTGAAAAATTGAATTTTTCATTACTTACGATGGCCATTAACGTCCAATGCTGTCGTCAATAGGACGATGCCAATGACAATCGCGTGCAAATTCAGACCCGCCATATTTTTGCTGAAATATTGCAATTCAGTCGCGAAAATATTTACAAGCATGGAAAAGCAGAGGTTTTTTTTTCTTCATCACACCATTTGGATATAAAAAATATGTACAATATATATTCAATTTATCCAGTATATTCAATACATTCACGCTTTCATGTATTTGATATACGAAATAAAAAATAATAATAAATATAAATAGTATATAATGAAAGAAGAAATATAAAAAATAGAAGCAAAAGTAAAAATGGGCCACCATTTACTTTCATGGATTTGCAAATTACCGTATTCCTTGATTATCGTAGAATTATTATCATGAACGTGGAGCGTGAAGTTTCAGCGGCGTTGTTGAAAACTGGATTGAAGATTCCGAAAATAAGTGGCGGTATATATACTCTGTTTTGGCATCATCAACGCGAAAAATCAATTTTTTAATAATTTTTTTTTTCAAAAATCAAATTCCACTTACCGCACGAGAGGGAAACATGTAGACGATGAGGGTGCTGATAATTCATTCCCAAGACCACTTGTGTGTACTCAACGATTCGAAATTTTGCACATTGAGACAAAAAAAAAAATAGAAAAAAAACGGCAAACGCGGTCAGGCCACCGAGAATTCAATGGAAGATGAAAAAAATAACCCAATATTTTTCGTTAATGCAAACACACATTTGGAAGCATTTCTCGTCAACTTCTCTTTGTCGTATTCTTTATCAGGCAAATTAGCATAATATAAATTAATTCGAAAAAAAGCAACTGGCGGAACATAATCGAGAAAAAAATGAACGACTAAATTGCGTTTCAAAAATGCATCATGATCTAAAAAAAAAAAAAAATCGTAGTTTCGAAAAAATGTAGAAAAATATAATGTAGGGTAATTTTTATTGAATAAATAATGTTATGGTTGAGGATTCAGTCAACTATTTGTTTCCTCGCATGCATCAGAGTTTCAACTACACGGTCTGATACTGTATATTGTTGAATAACTTTTATTTATTTTTTTTTAATAAAAAGGGCAAGTATCCGTATCGAAAAGGATATAGTCGCTCCAAATTCTTTTCCGATTAGTTGCCCTGCCCAATGTGACAAAAACTCAGGCGTAGACCTTGCAGGGCGGGGTCGAAGAGTCGACTAACCAATATTTCGAACGGCCGACGTCCCGAATTTTACGATTACGAGCGTTAGAATAACGAAGCGCCGAAATCCCGATCGCCAGAAAAGAGAAAGTCGAGAGAGCCGCCCCATGCGTAAGAGAGAGAAGAGGCGCATCTCTCTCTCTCTTACGCATGGGGCGGCTCTCTCCGCTGTCGCTTTTCTGGCGTTCGGGATTTCGGCGCTTCGTTATTCGAACGCTCGTAATCGTGAAATTCGGGATTTAGGCCGTTCGAAA
Organism: Alloplasta piceator; assembly: GCA_946863875.1. NCBI lineage: Eukaryota > Metazoa > Arthropoda > Insecta > Hymenoptera > Ichneumonidae > Alloplasta > Alloplasta piceator. Next base: position 50,476,684 of record OX333075.1, on the reverse strand, counting down.
TATTGGTTAGTCGACTCTTCGACCCCGCCCCGACCTTGCTAGACCGAAGTTAGTTTAGCACTAGCGTTTGAAGAACTAGATAAGAAAGAAAAACTGTCAATTAGAGGTATTTTAAAAAATAATGAAATTATTCATTATAAAATAATAAAATTGATAATGAAATATCTAAATAAAAAAATAAAATTTAAAAAATACAATAAAATAAAAAGCAGAGGTTTCTTTTCTTAATCACACCATTCGGGTACAAAAAATATGTACCATATATATTCAATATATGGCTGGATCCATGATTGCTCGAACAGCATTTCGAAATTTAAAAATTTTGATTCCTTTGCCATTCTCACATCTTATTATATGTTATAAGAAGTGACGGTTCACCAAATCACAGCCTATTTACTCAAGAGGCTTTCGAGAAAAAAAATATTGGGTATTTCCATGTTTAGGACAGTTAACTTTGTTACTCGGTCCTTACGGACAATTGAAAAAAAATAATAAAAAATATTATTCTACGTGAAAAAGTCAAAATTGAAAAAAAAATTAGGTTTTCCCTAGGGGTAGTATCTACCCCATAAAAATGTGTGTGATTATTTGTAGCATTTCTTTATATAATAAGATGTGAGAATGGCAAAGGAATCAAAATTTTGACCTCGAAATCCTGTTCGAGCAATCATGGATTCAGCCATATATTCAATTTATCCAACATATTCAATACATTCACGATGTTATCTATTTGATGTACGAAATAAAAGAAAAAATAATAAATATAAATAGTATATATGTAATAAAAGAAGAAATATAAAAAATGGAAATAAAAGTAAAAATGGGACACCATTTAATTTCATGGCTTTGCAAGTGACCATTACTTAAGATAAATTCCTTGATTATCGTGGAATTATTAGGTGTACAAATAAGTTTCCGCGGTTTTTTATAAAAAATTAGGAATTTATTGTGAAGGAACAGTACATTACGTTTTATTCAAAGTATTTTCCATCATTTGCCACTACTTTTCCCCATCTTTCTGGCAACATTCGGGTACCCCGTCGAAAAAACTCTTCATCTTTTGACGCTATCCACAAATCTACCCAATTTTTGGTGTCTTCATATGATGTGAAGCGCTGCTCAGACAGACCATGTGCCATCGACCGGAACAGGTGATAATCGGAAGGGGCTAAGTCTGATGAATACGGCGGGTGGGGTAAAACTTCCCAGTTGAGTGTTTCCAAGTATGTTTTTACCGGCGCCGCAACATGTGGACGAGCATTATCGTGTAAAAGAATAATTTTGTCGTGTCTGGAGTAGTAATAGGCGCGTTTTTCCTTAAGTGCCCGACTCAATCTCATCAATTGTGTTCGGTAGAGAGCTCCAGTAATGGTTTCGCAGGTTCTTTGTCCGTTCCGTTCCGTTGTCCGTTCTTTGTCCTTCACGTCAAACTCACCGTTCTTAAACTTTTGAAACCATTCCTGACAACTTCTCTCACTTAAAGCAGCTTCACCATATGCTTCTAGAAGCAATCGATGCGCCTCAGCTACAGATTTTTTCAAATTAAAGAAGTAAATCAAAAGTTCCCGCAAATGATGCTTATTCGGCACAAAACTTGACATTTTTGCACGAAAAAAATTACGTGATGCTGATACGGAATCACTAGTACTTTAAGGTTATGGTGTTGCCGGATGACGAAACTTGGGATATTACGTTTTACATCTGACAATTTCTCCATAACCTTCTGGCGGGGCCATCTTTTGACAAACCGCGGAAACTTATTTGTACACCTAATATTATAAACGTAGAGCGTAGACTTTCATCGTCGTTATTGGAAACGGGATTGAAGATTGTGAAAATAAGTGGCGGTATATATACGCCGTTTTGGCATCGTCAACGAGAAGATTCAATTTTACAAAGAAATTATTTTCAAAAATAGAATACCGCATTTCGCAAAAGAGAGAAACACGTCGACGACGAGGGTGCTGATAATTAATTCCCAAGACCACTTGTATGTACCCAAAGAATAAAAAATTTCCGCATTTTATTTAAAAAAAAAATTTAATAAAAATTCAAACGCGATAAGGCAACCGGAAATTTAAGAGAAGATGGAAAAAATTGCCGAATATTTTTCGCTAATGCAAATTCACGTTTGGAAGAATGTCTCGTCAAGTTCTCTGCGTCGTATTTTTTATCAGGCAAATTAGCATAATGTAAATCTATTCGAAAAAAAGAAACTGGGGGAAAATAATCGAACAAAAAATGAACGTCTAAATTGCGTTTCAAAAATGATCCATGATCTAAAAAAAAAAAATAGTCGTTTCGAAAAAATGTAGAAAAATATAACGTAATGTGACAAAAGTAACGCGAAGTCCTGTGAATTCTATCATCCCACAATTCTATCATCATTACTTCAACCTCCTTAAGGGGTAAAATGAAAAATGTTGAGAAAATTCTGAAAATTTGGTATGTTTTTGTATGAAGTATTTAAGAGGTCGTGTAAAAATTTCACGACGATTAAGAAGCTCGTTATTAAAATATTAATATTTTGTTAACGAACACTTTTTTAAACAAATAAAAAAAATATTTATCAGTAAACTTCGTTTTGTTGACGTTGCTTTCAATATAGTGTGGATATTAAAAAATTGAGAGGTCAAAAAAAAACTTATCGCAAAGTTATATCAGTTTCCATGAGACTACATTTAATTAAATTAAATTTGTTAATGTTAATTGTTCGATAACGAGCTTCCTAATCGTCGTCAAATTTCTACACGACCACTTAAATAATTCATCCAAAAACATACCAAATTTTCAGAATTTTCTCATCATTTGCGATTTGGGACTCAACATCCTTAACAGGGGGATTCTCTTTTTTTGAGCTAAGAAGTCGTTTCTTGTTTTCTTCTTTATCTAAGGCGTTTTGAGCGTTTTGTCGAGCTCGATAAAAAAATATATATTTTTACCTTTTTTTTTTACAGCATATTTATTGATATTTAGACGATAAGCAAAAAAAATTTCAAGCAAAAAAATGAAAATTAAATAAGTTATAAGCTTGTCGTTATAGCTCAGAGAAAATGGAAAAAATTTGTTTTGCAAAATGGCGGCAAAATTGACCAAGATTATAAACCTCAAAATTCCTGACCCCAATTCATCAGGCAAAAGACATCGTTACTTTTCTTTTTTCAATTCAATTTTTCAGGGCCTAAAATTCGTAACCTCCATTAATGAGGCCCTGAAGAACGAAATGAAGAAAACAAAATGATTTCTTGGCCAAAACAAGACGATCCCCTCCTCGATGCCAAAGCAAAGATCCATCGTATCGCATTCTCTCGTTTCTCTTTTAACAACGAAAAACCACTCGACCGAGGATCAAGCCAATAGAATATGGCGATACATTTTCATGCACTTGCGAATATTACGAGCACCTAATTAGCGCTGAAGATACTCGTTCGAAGTGGAAGATGGTTTTAAGAGAAAGGGAAGAAAACGATTGCCTCGAGTATCAGAATTCCTTCATCAAGACTCAGAGTCAAGTAAAGAGGAAAAAAAAAATCACTATCTCGTGTTCGTTAGCTCCATCGATTTCCTCCACTTGAAGTTGTGTTTCTCGTGTTAGCTTCGAATTCACTTCGCTGGCTCAGTTTCCAACGTATGGCTCTTTTTTCTTTCATCGAGAAGGACCTCGAACGTGAAAGAGTGGAAGCTCGATGAGGAGAAAAGAACGAAACACTCTAGGACCAAATTCTAACCAGAAGAAGGAACAGGGTTAAAAAAGAAGCTCGAATCAACGAGATCGAATATGTCTCTGTGTGTGTGGTCTTTGTCGTCGTTTCTCTCGTTCGGGACTTACCCGGATTGGGTTCCCGAATCAATTAAGTCTGTGATGCGACGTTCCGTAATCAGCGCATCGTCCAAGATCGCAGTCTGTGTGTGTGTGTGTGCGCGCGCGCGTGCGCGTGTGTGCGTGTTTGTGTGTGTGTGTGGGTGCGCGCGCGCGCGCGCGCGCGCGCGTGTGTGTGTGTGTGTGTGTGTGTGAAAGTGTTGCGGATCGGTGGGCAGACTCCGTTTATTAGTGGCGCAAGTGCTCTTTATATCGGCCGTCGTCCTGCTGATCACTGAGAGGCTGAAGACGATAAGACCAAGAACCATATCCTCGCAACTGAATCCATCTATATAAATGTACACTGTCGTTCAAAAGTTTGGAAACACTCGTCCCGATTCCGCGCCGCACAAAAAGTTACGCTGCGCTTTCAAAAATGAAGATTTTTCAATTCAACAAGCAGCGTTTCAAAGGGGACACATTCAGCTTCATTTCGCTTTTTCCAAAGAAAAATTTTGATTTTTTTTGTACCCGATAAGGCCCTTTGAAACATCGTCATTTTTCGGCTTTTTAGTTGGCGTTGAAATTTTGGAGCACGACCCATGAAAATTTTTTGAAACTATTTTTCGTGTGAAAAACTTGTGAGAGGGAGTTATAAGATTCAATTTTGTTTTTTTTTAAAGTTTCGTACGATTTTTTTTCGCAAGAATATTAATTTTTTTTTTTGAAAAACGACAATATTTGTAGAATTTAGCGTGATTCTAAAACTATTGGGTTTTCGTGAAATCAATAAGAAGGTACAAAGTTGCATATAATTATTCTGGATTCAAGGAAATTTTTTCAGAATTCTTTTTTCAAAATGTTTTTTTTTCAAAATTTTTCCTGTCAAGGAGATATTCTTTTTATCTTGAAGAATCGGATCTCTTGCCTCATCTAAACGGGTTTTTCGATGGAAAAGCCTCGTAGATAAGGTTTTTCGATGAAAAAGTCGTGTAGAGACCCGATTGTTTAAGAAAAAAAAATATTTTGTAGGCAGGAAAAATTTTCGAAAAAAAAATGTCAAACAAAAATTCTGAAAAAATTTCATTCAATCCAAAATGATTATATGCAACTTTTTACCGTCTTAGAGATTTCACGAAAACCCAATAGTTTTGGAGTTACGCTACATTTTGAAAATATGGTCATTTTTTACGAAAAATTGAATATTTTTGGGAAATAAAATCGTACGAAACTTAAAAAAAAAACGAAATTGAAGCTCATACTCCCCTTCACAAGTTTCTCACACGAAAAACTGTAAACAAAAATTTTCATGGATCGTGCACAGAAATTTCAACCCCAGAAGGGCCGAAAAACGATTATGTTTCAAAGGGCGTACCGGGTCAAAAAAAGATCCAAAAATTTTTTTGGAAAAAAGCACATGAAGCTGAATATGTCTCCTTTGAAACGCCAATTGTTGAACTAAAATATCTTTATTTTTCAAAACGCAGTGAAACTTTTTGTGCGGCGCCGAATCGGGGCGAGTGTTTCCAAACTTTTGAACCGCAGTGTATATTTATTTATAAGAGCCAAGGAGGGACTACTGGCCCAAGAGCACCACAGGTCGGGCGACAATGCTGGAAGATTCACGTCCCAATCAATGAGGAACGTAGAGAGTATTTTACGAGTCGAGGCCGAGGCACTTGTCGTTTTTCTCAAGGATCCTTTCGTCCTTGTTCACAGCAAAAAGAAAAGTCTGCCGGAACATCCATCCACAGGAGAAATATCCTCCCCCTTATTGTCAAGTTCTTCAATACGTTTTCCGGTGAAAAATCATGGATTTTCAGAAGGAAAATCATGGGTTTTCAGATGGAAAATCATGGATTTTCAGATGGAAAATCATGGATTTTCAGATGGAAAATCATGGATTTTCCGATGGAAAATCATGGATTTTCAGATGGAAAATCATGGGTTTTCATATGGAAAATCATGGATTTTCAGATGGAAAATCATGGATTTTCAGATGGAAAATCATGGATTTCGACTTGAGCACATTTTTTTGTTGCTCCTTTTGGTCATATCTTCGAAGGAGTCGGTTTTCGATAAGGATATCATTCCCTCGATGTCTTCATATCGAAAGAAAAACTTTCTGAAGTATATCCAATCTTGACGGGACTCTGTTAAGAATTATCTGCAATGTTCGAAATCTGGTGAATGTGACTTTGTCCCAAACTTTCATCAAAGAATAATCACGATTGTCTTGGATATTTCGATGCAAACTTTGTTATTACTCTATCTTTGCGAATTTCTTCAAGAAAGATTCCGAAGACATGATTTGGAAATTTGGTTTTTTTGAGTTTTATTATTGAATGACGAAACTTTGTGGACTCGACGCAGCCTTGATAAGGCGCTGATAAGCATAATCTGCAATATCCACAAGAGATTAGACATCTTCCCGCTTTCGTGATCTTTGATCTTCGATTTCCAAATTCTGTTATTCTTCGATGACTGCAATTAAAAAAAAAATGTTTGGGGTTCCGATAAGTTCTATATATAATATATATAAAACTTATCGGACCCCAGACATATATATATATATATTGTATGCGTATGGATTACATTTTAAAAAAATACGTGGACTATATTCAGTCTTGATAAGTCTGACGTGATAATTATGATCTGCAATAATCCAGCTATAAAATTATTTTTTCCTCCATTAAAAATTAATAATAATAATAATAATAATAATAATAATAATAATAATAATAATAATGTACTTCGATAATCCGAGGGCCTGAGCAAAATGAGGTACCGGGGGCAAAATGGCCCCCTTCATAATCGTAAAAAAAAGATGAGATAACGCAAAAACGATTATAATTGAATTTCAGCAAAAATTAAATTGTAAAAATACGTCAAAGATCTTGGTCCCAGAATTTTGAATATTAAGTTGATGCGAAATGCCTAGAAGCTAAGGAAATCGTTTTATCAACATTTTTCCGCGATTACTTGAATAAAAAAAAAAAAAAATTGGGTGGTGTCCATTTTGCCACCGAAATTTTTTTATTGACCCGCAGTCTAATCAATAAAAACGGTATTTTCAGATAAGAAGCAACGAGTCTCCATTATGCAAAGTGTCCTAGCTACATTTTTTTCTTATGGTGTCCATTTTGCCCCTACCCCCTCCCCTATATACAGAGCCACCGTGGTTGGTAAAGTGAGAGGTCGGAATGGTCGATTCAGCGAAATCCAGAAAGCCGTGAAAGCCATCGAAATCGCTGAGGGCTCGCGTCGATGGCTATCAGTCCCGGCGTCTTGGCCAAATTCTATTTACACTGTGTGGCGTTGAAGAGCTACGTTTGTAGCTCCTCTCTCTCTTCGAAAGATTGCTGGATCGCAAAAGAATAAGAGGACGAGAATAAGAGGAAAACCCCGGTGGAGAGTTTATCGTGACCGTGATGGCGAGTTTTGTAGAGTGAAGGCACGATCGCACCAAAAGTAGCATTAGCTGAGCGAAGCTCGACTCGTTTATCCGTCGACGCGATATGATTTCATTTTTCCATCAATCGCAAACATAAATTTCATGAAAGTAGAACGAGAACAAACTTGCGATAATTTTGACAAACTGGAGCACGTCGAGGACATTTGAATTTTCTTGTAAGAAAAAAATGCCGCTTTTAAGCTTCAACTGAGTCAAAGCTTCCTTCCTTTTTTCGAGTTTATGTGTTTTTTGCCATTGTGACATGATTTTATCACTGGGAAACATACTTTGTTTATCAAAAATTCAAAGTTTTACCAGTGAAAAGATTTAGAAAAGCAAAATAAGCGATTTTTGCGAATGGGTCATTCCATGTCAAATCGGACAATAGTTGGAATCGACCCGTTTCAATTTCGATGTGATTTGGTCAGAAGTTTTCTTTTATCATAAAACAAACTTCCATCAGAGGAAAAAAATTAATTTTTTTTTCGACCGTTATGCAAAATTCAAAATTTCAGAATCTTTTCAATTTTTCAAGTTTATTTTTTAACTATCTTGAAAACTATTAGAGTTACGAAAAAATCGTTCAGGGTTCGTCTTGAAGAGTATACTTGGGGCTATGAAAAAAAATATTCCGAATTTTTTTTTTCAAAAATGATGAATTTAGAGAATTTTGAATTTTTTAAAATCGTGAAAATCCACGATCAACAATAAATTTTTGGTTCAATTTTTTTAAATATACCTTGTACTGATCTTAAAGAATCCTGAAATTTTCAGAATTGTGGTTTTTTTTAAATATGAATTTTTGTAACAAATATTTTTTTTTGTACCTCTAAGTTAAGTAAAGTTGAGCAATCATGTAATTTTGTCATTTTGAGCAGTAAAAATTTCAATTAATGACATAAGAATTTCAATTATGTTTCTGTTTTTACATTCTCATGTCATTCATTGAATTTTTTACTGCTCAAAATTACAAAATTATTTGAAAAAAACACCTTTCTGAAAATTTCAGGATCTTTTAAAATCCTAAATTACTAATTTTAATTTTTTAATTGTTTTCCTTTGATAGATCTTCATTTTATGATAATAGAAAACTTCTGACCAAATTTCATCGATATTGAAAGGGGTCGATTCCAACTATTAGTCGATTTGACATGGAATGACACGTATATATTGAAAGGATCCAAAAACATTTTCATTGGCATAATTGGAACCGGCGTTTGATTTTGTACCTATATATCGATTTGTCGGGATAAAATCCAATCAGAGAGAATCCAAAAAAAATCGAACAGGAAGTTGTTTTTAAATCGCTAGATATCTTAATTTTTGGCAGCGTTGAAAAATCTTTACATTCGCCAAAAATGGAGGACAAAAATCAAATTTGAAAAATTTTGGTTGCCTCGTCTCCGGCAAAATCTGACTGCATATTCGTGCTTCATGGTTGATTTCCAATCACCTTATCTCTTGAATTTCTGGTAAAAACGAGAAAAAGATTACATTTTTCTTGTCGGTTAATTAGGATTTTTACATACCGACGAATATTTCTCATAGGAGAAAAGTTCGTGCGGTAATCGCGATTTTTTTTGCCTGTTGAACCAATAACCGCGCCGTTTGGATTCTCTCCGGCGTTAGTTGATGACGCCTCCGCGAGAGCGCGCCGCGCACGGAGAATGCGATTGGCCGCGAGAAAATGGAAGATGTTAGGAGGGGGAAAATAGAGGAGGGGAGAGGAAGAGAGAGAGAGAGAGAGAGAATGGAGAGGAAGAAGGAAGAAGTGAAAGAAGTATAAGGTCGAGGGAGAGGGTAGGATGAGTTCCCTGCAAAAGCCGAGAGTGTGAGTCGAGGATGTAGTGGAAGTTGGCTTGAACGTGATCTTTCATAGCTGCTTGATTGGCCGGCGGCGGGTTTTCTCCGAGAATGCGAATCTTTTGTCTGTGGCCAACTGCATCGGTTAAATAGAACGAAAGACAAAATATTTAGAGCCACGTTTAACTCTCTGCCTCTTCTCTTTTCCCTTGTGCCATATGTATCCATAAATATATATATCGCTAAACTGGCAACAATAAAAGGAGACACGTTGATGAAATCAAGATCGCGCGGAGGAAAGTTTCGCCCTCAGCGCGGTTGAGGGAGGTTGAGTCGGAAATTGGGGAGGTTTCTGGTGTGTGCTGCTGTTAGGTTAGATATATATGTTCGTCGGCACGTAGGATTGGAAGAGAGAAAACGGACGTCGGTTAAACGCAACGAAGAAAGAGAGGACTAGATTTGACTCTCGTGCTCCCTTCCTCTCCTCCTTTGATATATATGTACAATGTTGAGTGTGAATGAAGAAGGGAAGAGAAGAAAAAGGGGTGAGTGGATAGGTTGAACACAGAATCCTCCGTTCCCTTTCAGAGGTTGGAGGTAAAGTAATTTATTCTGTGTCTTGTGAGACACAAGACAAAGGTCCCATTGGAAGGCTAAAAGCACGGGACAAACAACCACTCGTACAAACTCAGACATACATTCTTGTATGCATTTGTTTGTACACACATTCTTGGCATAGTTAGGTATTATATGGGATATTCCAGCGTAAAAGAAGAATGGTTCTTTTTTCTATCGGCACGGAAAAAACGACTTAGTTGCTTCAACCAACCAGCTCAGTGCTCTGAGCGCCAGGAGAGTAATTATTTGGATCAACTAGATAGTTGGTTGGGCCAACTAACCAAACTTATTTATTAGTTACCACAACTAAGTCGATTAGTTGTGCTAACTAAAAAATTGGTTTGGTTTGTTGACTCAATCAACTATCTAGTTGATCCAACTAATTTATCTTCCGGCGCTCAGGGCACTAAGCTGGTCGGTTGAAGCAACTAAGTCGTTTTTTCCGTGGGAGTCCGAGTGATTTTGACGCTCGACTAGAAGTTACCCTTTTAATTCAGTTCTTGGAGCCAGTTTGTCAATTCAGCCGGACACTTATCGACGATGGAGTCCGCCCCAATGAAAAAACACAATCGCCCTGCAGTCGGTAAGGAAGGTATCGCAAGGTATAGCTTTAAAAATGAGACAGCTGTCAAGTAGTAGAGAGATTTTGTGGTAGAGATGTATTTCTGGTATATAAATAAGTGGTAGAGCTCTAAGTGTTGCGTTTTTTGCACATCAAAGTCCATTTCTCAAGGAATGTCGAAATCGATGGTTTCACGGTCACTTTTACCCGAAATATCCCATAGATAGCTGATGGCGCGACAATGTTTCACACGCATAGTTCACGTGACTCTGGCGAAGCGAATGAAAAACATGGTTTATGTTTGCGCTATAAATATGCGTACATATGCCCTTTTTTATTGTTACCAGAGTATGCATGTATGATGTTGAAACGAAAATGCATACATTTTCGCGCTCTCAGGATATACAGTTACGCATATAGTAGCACAGTAGGGTAGTATTTACAATGTATATGCAAACATAGTGGCAGGGATGCAGGGGAAAGGACACACGAGTCCGGAATACGAGAAAAGTCTTACGCCCGAGGAGGGAAATCGTGACGTTGAGAGATGCAAAAACGTGTACCGTATATCCTGTCGCTTGGTAATCCTGTATATTTATTTCTGATATCCGCGAGACGACTCATCCTCCCGGCTGTATGATGCGATACCAACTTATCGGGATAGGGAGAAAGAGAGTGCAAGAAATCTTGTCGACTTACTTTTATTTCGAATCTTGCTTCTAAATTATCATGCTCAAGCTTAGTTTGAAACTCGAGCGATCTGAAACGAGAGAAGATTCTCTCGCTCTCTTCTTTCATAATCCTAGCGTGAATCTGACGGTAATAAGAAAGATTTCCACGTTTATCCCAATGAGTTTTTAAATTGCAACGTCGGACGGGAGTTTGATCGAGTTCTTTCATTTGATGGTGTAGTAAGAAATTTGCACCCGGTCCCCTCTGTTATGAATATATACAGGTTTATTGAAATTATTTTAATTGAAATTAATCTTTATATTGAGATGTTCCATCAATGACCTTCTGGTGACATTGGGGAATTCCATCAAGGTCATTAGAAGGTCATTGATGAAACAATAATATTGACATGCTAATATTGCTATGTTTTCATTAATGTATTTATTCTGCCACATTTCATCAATGACCTTCTAGTGACATTGGTGACATCAATGTCACCAGAAGATTAGTGAACATAGTAACACTGGTGTATATCCATCAATGTCTTTATACTGCCATGTTCTATCAATGACCTTCTGGTAAAATTGGTGAATTCCATCAAGGACACCAGAAGGTCATTGATGAAACATAAATATTGGCATGATAATATTTACACATTTCCATCAATGTCTTTATATTGTCACGTTCAATCAATCGGCCCCCTCTGTTATGAATATATACAGGTTTATTGAAATTATTTTGACTGAAAATAACCTTCTGGTGACATTGGTAAATTCCATCAAGGTCACTAGAAGGTCATTCATGAAACATTAATATTGACATGCTAATATTGCTGTTTTCATTAATGTATTTATTCTGCCATGTTTCATCAATGACCTTCTAGTGACATTGGTGACATAAATGTCACCAGAAGATTATTGATTCAACATTAATATTGACATGGTAATATTTTCATTTTCACTGATATCTTTATATTGCCATGCTCCATCAATGAACTTCTAGTGGTCATTGATGAAACATTATTATCTGTAATATTTACATATTCCCATCAATGTTTCTCTAATGCCATGTTTCATTAATGACCTTCTGGTGACATTGGTGATATCCATCAAGGACACCAGAAGGTCATTGATGAAACATTAATATTGACATGGTAATATTGTTATATTTCCATCAACGTCTTTATATTACCATATTCCATCAATGACCTTCTGGTGGCGTTGATGAATTCTATCAATGTCACCAGAAGGTCATCGATGAAACGTTAATATTGACATGATAATTTTGACACATTTCCATCAATGTCTTTATATTATCATGTTCCATCAATGTCCTTCTGGTGACATTGATGAAAAACACCACTGTCACGAGGTCATTGACGGAACATGGCGATATAAAAACAATGATGAAAATGCCAATATCGCCTTAGGGACTAAAAGGAAAACAATGATCATAAGAGCTATAAAATCTGAAATATGATCATGTTATATGGTATAATGTGTAAGTTCAATGATCAGGGGACATTGACCGCTGGCAGGATCATCGTCGACGTGCTTGCCACATCGAAACGACGTCTGCCGTTGAAATTCGCGACCGATCCAACGAAAGCGAGCACATAAAGTGAGACCCAAACATGTTTCCTCCTCTCTTCTCTTTTCCCCATGTGTGTGTGTGTTGTGTGTGTGTGTACATGTCGTGGATGTCCTGATGTCCAGTGAGCCGCGTGACAGCTAATATCCCGCCAGGAAACTAACACCCCATCACAAACCACGTTCGCATCCGCGGCTCGCGGTAGTTGACTCTCCTGTGCGAGAGTTCTCGCCCTTCGCATCATCCCCGACACATCGAGTTAGGAAAGTTCATTACTCTCTGTGCATCGTCCATCCATAACGGAGGATATATTTATAGGTATGAACGCTAAATACGCCCTGTAGATTCTCCACTGGAGTCTTGACCTTTCATCCTCGATCTTGGGTAATTTATTAACTGCCCTTTGGGTTTAAAGGGTTCAAACCGCTGTCCTCCTTGATTCTCATCAAGAATGATTCCCATTCATCAATAGTCCAAAATTTTTGTCCACTTAGAAAGGATTTTAAGGAATTCTTCAACTCTGTCCCAACATTTTCTCGTATAAAGAAGATACGTGAGTTTTTATATGTATGGAACGGATATATTTTCTACCTGACTTCGATCAACTCTCGGGACCGGAAGTAACGAGATAGCGGTGATTCTTGCCGCGTCCGACGTCGCAATAATTCGTCATCCGTGTCACCCCTCCCGAGTTCCCCGACAAACCCTCTCACATCGACGACGACGACGACGACGACGACGACGACGACGACGAGACTTTGACCCCCTGGCTCTAATAACGTTCATCATCGATCGTTATTCATCCACCCCACGTTATCACAAATATTTTTTTTTCTCACCATTCATCTCACGTCGTTATTACATAATGCCATTTCTGACCCGACGCCGACCTACCCCTATATCAAGGGTAGATGAACTCTCCGAACGATCCAGTCGTACGTGCCATCATTTTTTTGTTCTGTCATCATTCTTCAATATGTGCAATTAGAGTTAGATATTGGATGGACCATTCCGACAAAAAGAATTTACCTTCAACTTTGTCAAATACTTTTCAGGCGTGAATAAATAACCACAATGCATATCCCGTGCGTGAATTTGTTTTTCCCTAACTTACTTCGGGCCCTTGACTGGAAGCCCAATAGGGCCCCTGAATGGACGGCCACGCTTTTTCGACAAGGGCCTTAGAAGGTTGCCAAATGAGGGCCTTTACAACCGCCTCACGTCTGCCATGTCCAATCCACGACAAGCCCATGGTCAAGCCCTATCAGGGCCCCAGTACGTATATACGCTATACGTGAAGATTGTAAAATTTAATTATTTCAATAATGATAACAACAATAATTAATACATTATTAATAATTCTCCAAGAGAATTTTTACAAAAAAATAGTATAAAGCAGATGGTTTCCATGTAGAAATCTTGCGGGTATGACTTCCCTCGTGGCATGACTTCCTGAGAGGCCTGACTCTGCGGTGTCGAATACAACCCGTGCTCCCACTTCGGCTATATAAGCATACTATTTGCATATTCCGTATGCGAGAGAGCGCACGCCGTATGCGACATCTCATGGCGAGTCTCGGAACTAACTCCCCGTGAAGCCCGATTAGGCCCTCAAAGGGTTGCCTCGTCAGTGCTATGTTTGAAATAATTAGGGCTCCGATACTTTCGCCCTATTTGGGCCTTTTGATTCTGTTATAATTATACCGACTTCTTTAAATGTGGGTTGCCTGATCGAAGCCTGACAAGGTCCTCAACGGGTTGCCTTAGGTCAGCCATATTGCAAGTAAGCCTGGCAACCTTGACATTGCCCTGTCACGGCCCAACCTGGCGGTGTTATGGCAATTCATGACAGGGCATCCAGATTTAAGCCCGACAAGGTCCTCAACGGGTTGCCTTAAGTCAGCCATATTGTAAGTAAGCCTGGAATCCTTGGCACTGCCATTTCGGGGACCAATCTGGCGGTGTTATGGCAATTCATGACAGGGCATCCACGTTTAAGCCCGACAAGGTCCTCAACGGGTTGCCTTAGGTCAGCCATATTGTAAATAGACCTGGCAATCTTGGCATTGCCGTGTCGGGGCCCAACCTGGTGGTGTAAGGGCAATTCCTGACAGGGCATCCACGTCCAAGCCCGACGAGGTCCCGACTTAAGCCAGGGCTTCCCTAGAATTTTCACGCACGGGATGACGAAATGAAAGATTGATCCCTGTCCTGGAGACATAGATTTTCGTTCGACTTTCGGAAAACTAAATTTGCTCCGGATATACATCGTTCCTTGACTCCTTGCATCTTTCTTCGAGAAGACTATCGACAGGTTTCAGCTTGTTTTCCCGTCGAGGAAAAAACTCGTACAAGTTTATTGTGAAATGTCAGAAACGTACATTTTACGTGTATCTCGTTTCAACTACCCTCTTTCTCTCCCTTTCTCTCTCACTCTTTCTTTCTGGAAGGGAAGAAGATGAAAAATCCCTAAGACATGACTCTGGAGGACACATCACGAAGTCTTTGAGAATAATGTCGGTTGCTATGCCCCGAGGGTTACTTTTGGTACACGTATGTATGCACCGGTTGTAACTCGTGCCCACTTCATCCAGAAGGTTGAAGGGTACGAGATGCAGAGAACGTTGAATAAGAAGGGAAGGTCTGAAGGATGCCCCGGAGTTCATGAAAGTAGATAAATACGTGGCCCATCGTTGATACTTACAAATACATTAGGGCGATTAAAACGAACAGTTTTCATCTGATTGGGCCTTTTATCGAGGCATCAGTCTTTTTTTTTTTAATAAACCCTCATCCAAGTGGAGGCCATTACGTTTTTTTACTTCTGCCGCATCAACATTGAAATTTTGAAAAAAAGACATTTTTGGGGTTTCAATAATTCAGATATTGCAATTTGAAGTGTACATTCTTTGTCAAGGAACAAAATTTTTTGACAATTATAAACTTTATGTGATACTTTTGTAACGAGTTGTTGGTGTCAAAATTTTTTAAATCTCAAATTTCCAATTTTCAATAATAATGTTCAAATTTTTTCAAAATTATTTGTTCCTGTTTCAATAATTAATAAATCAATTTTTTTAATCTCAAATTTCCAATTTTTAATAATAATGTTGAATTTTTTTTTTAATTATATGCTTCCGTTTCAATAATTAATAAATCATATGGGAACTGAGGATTGCGTTGGAAAATTGGAGAAATGTTAAATCAAAATTAATAAAAAGTCTATAATTTTTAGATTTGTCAAGAGTTTGATTACATTGTTTCTTTACAATTTTCGAGAATTTGGAAATTCCAAAAATGCTGTTTTTGCAAAATTTCAACATTGATGCATCTGTATTTCCTTCGATTTCTTACTTCGTTCCTTCGATTTCTGAGAGTTTAATTTATTTAGGGGAAAGTTATAAAAATCTCAGTGAGAAGCACATTCGGAAAAAACTCGAAATTTTGGCAAAAAATTTAGCATTTTTTGGGTTACAATAATTCAGATACTGGAAAATTCTTCGGCATGCACATTTTTTTATCAAGAAACAAAATTTTTTGACAATTCCAAACTTCTTACGATACTTTTTTAACGAGTTATCGGTGTCAAAATTTTCTGAATCACAAATTTCGAATTTTCAATCATAATTTTTTGTTCCATTTTCTCTTATTGAGAGATTGCTTTTCAATGATTAATAAATAAAATTGATCATTAATAAATTAACAATAAAAAACTCGAAAAACTTTGTTTACCTCTGCAGCATCAAAATTGAATTTTGGCATTTTTGGGGTTACAATAATTCGGATATTCCAAAATCCTCCCGGTGCACATTCTTAATTGTCAAGAAACAAAGATTTTTGTCAATTCTAAATTTCCTGCGATACTTTTTTAACGAGTTGTCGGTATCCAAATTTTCTAAATCTCAAATTTCCAATTTTCAATAATGATTTTTTTTTCGTTTTCTCTTATTTAAAGATTGCTTTTCAATGATTAATAAATAAAATAGATCATTAATAAATTAATAATAAAAAACTCGAAAAACTTTGTTTACCTCTGCAGCATCAACATTGAATTTTGGCAAAAAATTTGGCATTTTTGGGGTTACAATAATTCGGATATTTCAAAATCCTTCCGGTGCACATTCTTAATTGTCAAGAAACAAAGATTTTTGTCAATTCTAAATTTCCTGCGATACTTTTTTAACGAGTTGTCGGTATCCAAATTTTCTAAATCTCAAATTTCCAATTTTCAATAATGATTTTTTTTTCCATTTTCTCTTATTGAAAGATTGCTTTTCAATGATTAATAAATAAAATAAATAATCAATAAATTAATAATTTTGAAACTCGAGAAACCTCTCTAATATACAAAAAAAAGTGCATTGACGAGTTTGTACTCTGCATCGATGTCCTCAGGCCAAAAATTTGCGAGTTCCAGGCTCTCTGACTCCAGATACGCCCTTTCGACCTGAATCCTTCGATGTACCGGCGAAAAAATCAATCTTTGTATGTATAACATGCGAATTTATATATACACATGCACAAGAGGAAGATGGGTGAGGTGGCCGAAAGTCGAGAAAGTAATAACCGAATCCAATATTCCCTCTCGTTGAAACGACGAAGAGCCAGATATTCCTCGGGTTGACAAAGAATGAAAATTTGCCTTCGTCGACTGAACTGTCAGTTGCACGCATTCGAAGGATGAACTACCCTTGTATGCATCCGTCCCTTTTTGCTTTTCCGATCTTAGAATCGTAAACATGTTTTACGTGTATCATGTATATATAAATATACAAATACAGAGATGTAGCTGGTTCATGCTGATGGATCGGACATTTCAATCTTGACGTTGAAGCAAAATCGAAGAAACGTCGAAGATTCTCACTCGATCCTTATTTTCCAAACAGATCAATTTTCCCAATGATTTTACGCGAGAGAAATAAAAGAGCCGGTTCTTGTGAATCTCCACTCTAGTTTCCTTCGTGAGAACAAAAGACAGGCGTCATATATCAATATTTTTTATAAATATATTTATTTTTATTTAATATTTCTTTTATCAATATTTTTTATTTTTTCTTGCGTATGTAAATCGGATGACAATGCGATATTATCACAAAAAATTTGTAAATTTTTTCTAAAAAATTTGCTTGAAAATTGTTTTGCAACAAAAAATGTTTCGCAAAATTTTTTGCAAAATATTGTTTCGCAAACTTTCGTTTACAAAATGGTTTTAAGCAATTGAGTTGCAACATTTCTCTACAACAATCTTTTTCAAAAAAATTTTGTGAAAAAATGTTTTTGCATACATTTTGCAGAAAAATGTTGCAAATTAATTGCGTGAAACAATTTTGTCTAAAAAATTTTGCTAAACATTCTTTTTGCAAAAAATTATGCGAAGCTACATATAAATTATTAAACTAGTTATTTAACATAATAAATACTAAAAAGTAAAAAATAAAGAAACGGAAAACAAAAAATGTTTAAACAAGCTTTTGTTAGTTGTTAATAAAAAATAACTGAAAAGTTGAAAGTAACTTTATTCCAATTTGAAAAAAGTTTTCAAATAAAAGCGTGTTACACCATTATTTTTTCTCTTGCTGTTAAAATGTAACACGCTTTTATTTGAAAACTTATGTCCAATCAGAATAATTAAAAAAAAATCTTTTTACTTATTTTTTATTAACAACTAATGAAAGCTTGTTTCAAAATTTTTTTTTTCGTTCATTTATTTAATATTTATTGTATCAATACTTTTCCATCGAAATAACGTTTGAAAACGATAAAATATAAAACAAAAATTCTTTTCACTCAATTTCGGGGGACTTTTCGAAAATTTCAAAATATCGAAATTTCAAGCGCTCAAAACTTTACGGCAGAAATTTTATTTTCTCCAATTAATCTTTTTAGAGAATGCCGTTTGGTTTATCCCAACAACTACATTTTTAAAGAAATGAGAGGACTTTGAAAATCGTCAAAAAACATTTAAAGAAAAAATATCGCTTTCGAAAATTTCCAAAAATCGGTGGTCCGACTTTAAAAATCTGCCAAAAATCGAAAAATGATCGGAATTGGATGAGCGAAACGGCATTTTGAAGCTCCAATAATCCCGAAGAGAAAGAGCGCATGTAGAAGCCAAAATTGTATTTGGAAAAAAAATCTCAGCCATTTTACTGAAGCGATTCAATTTCGACCAAAATGCCAACAAAGCTTTTTTAAAAAAAATTTTTAAGCTCCAAGTCCATGTATTTTTTCTTACTGAACGCGATTCTACCAACAATTTCCGCAAAAACTCAAAATTTTTATGAATTTTCATTGAAAAAAAACAATCTTTCCCAGATTTTCTTAATATATTGCATCTAATATTCTTTGCTGAAAAACAATTTTTTTAACCCACGCTCTTCTCCTCAAAATTCTCTGGCAATTTGTCATGCACATCCCAATCGTTTATAAAATCGTTAATTCCAGTAAAAAGAGAATGGACAAAAAAAAGTGGCAAAATTTCCCATCCCAATGAATGCTAGTTCGATATGACGAATGGCTCATCCATTAAAGCGCGTAAGGAATAATTTTGTCGTCGATAAAACTTGTAGATATATTATCATCGTCTGCGTAAGATCCCTCTCGTGAGACCGATCGTCAATCATTCCACGACGAAATTTGCATTCGCATTTGTCCCGTGATTTACGAGGAATCCCTCAGTTTCTGCGTGACAGTAATCTTGCTAGAAAAAAGAACCTAGGAATTTCAATTTGCATTCGTTAAAATTGAAAAAAAAAAAATCAATAAACGTGGAGAAACGTGAAAACAGAAATAATCAGCAAAACTTCTGGGCAATTTGAGGCACGATGAGGAAACGAGGGGGAATTAAATTCAGGCGATTTTGTGCACCGCTACTGTATTTATCGATAAAGTACATTTTCTTGAAAGACAAAGCCACTAAACTCCTCGACGACTCGTAAATAGTCCCTTCGTGTACACATATATACATCTATAAACCAACGGGAGGGAAAAACAAAAAGGAATTTCCTTGTATAGAGTGATAATGTCGAATGAGATCGAGTCCGAGAGGGAAATTACATTCCAATTGTTTCCATCTCAAGTCTGTTCCCACTCGAATCATGTTACTTTAGTAGAATCGATTATATATGGGTCATTCGACGTCAAATCGACCAAGACTTGGAATCGACCCCTTTCAATTTCAATGAAATTTGGTCAGAAATTTTCGTTTTCAATAAAACGAAGTTCTAGCGAAGGAAAAAAAATTTTTATCTTTTTTTTTCGAACGTTATCCAAAATTGAAAATTTCACAATTTTTCATAGCTTTCAAGTTTATTTTTTAAATCTCTCGAAAACTATCATAGTCCACGAAAAATTGTTCCAAATTCGTCTTAAAGAGTATACTTAGGGCTACGAAAAAAAAATATTCCGAATTTTTTTTTTTTTCAATGATGAATTTGGAGAATTTTGTATTTTCAAAAATCGTGAAAATCCAAGTTCGACATTAAATTTTTGGTTCCATTTTTTTAATATAATACCTTGTACTGATCTTAAAAGAACCTGAATTTTTCAGAAAGATGCTTTTTGTTTTTACAAGAATATGAATTTTTGCATTTTTAAAAATCGTGTAAATCCACGATTAACATTAAATTTTTTGGTGATTTTTTTTATTATACAATACCTTGTTCTGATCTTAAAAGATCCTGACATTTTCAGGATGTTGTTTTTTGTTTCAAAAATATAAATGTTTGAATTGTGGTGATGTTTTTTTTTTACCAAAATACTGCTACTTTTACTTTTTTTTACTGCTTAAAATAACAAAACTATATGATTGTTCAACTTTACTGAGAGGTAAGCAAAACAATTATTTTTTACCAAAATTAAAAAATCTATATTTTTAAAACAAAAAAACACCATCCTGAACATGTCAGGATCTTCTAAGATCAGTACAAGGTATTATATAAAAAAAAAAAATTAACCAAAAATTTAGTGTTGATCGTGGATTTACACGATTTTTAAAAATTCTCAAATTCATATTTTTGAAAAAACAAAAAATACTTTTCTGAAAAATTTAAGAACTTTTAAGGTCAGTACAAGATATGATATTAAAAAAAATTAGACCAAAAATTTAATGTCAAACTTGGATTTTCACGATTTTTGAAAATTCAAAATTCTCCAAATTCATCATTTTTTATTTTTTTTTTCGTAATTTTTTTTTTTCGTAGCCTCAAGTATACTCTTTAAGACTAATTCAGAACAATTTTTCGTAATTATAATAGTTTTCGAGATATTTAAAAAATAAACTTGAAAGATTTGAAAAATTGTGAAATTTCGAATTTTACATAACTTTCGAAAAAAACAAATTCCAATTTTTTTCCTTCGGTAGAGCTTCGTTTTGTTAATATTGAAAACTTCTGACGAAATTTCATCGAAATAGAAAGGGGCCGATTCGAACTCTTGGTCGATTTCACATGGAACGACCCATATACATATATATTCGTCGGTGTATTGACTTGTTAATTTGCGCCCTCGTTCTTCTCGAGAGTTTCCGATGGGATTATTGTTTTCCCGTTTCAACCTTCCAACTCAGCCCTCCCCCATTCGCTTTTCCAACAATTTATCGAAGTTTCGTTTGCCAGATGATTATATTGTCAGCTCGTCTGTAAAAAAAAAGTGAGGTAGAACAAGAGAACGAAGAAAATCGAATGCAAGTATAATGTTCGTCTACAGATAGAGAACAGAGCACG
Source organism: Alloplasta piceator (assembly GCA_946863875.1). Classification (NCBI taxonomy): domain Eukaryota; kingdom Metazoa; phylum Arthropoda; class Insecta; order Hymenoptera; family Ichneumonidae; genus Alloplasta; species Alloplasta piceator. The sequence goes on along the minus strand of OX333075.1, from coordinate 50,455,463 downwards.
GAGAATTTCTCTCGCGGGTCAGAGAAATTGATTCCTTTCAATTATTTCGAACGATCGATTTGTAGTTAATCGAAGTGCATCTCGAGACTTTTATCTCGAATCCGGCAGTCGAGATAACAAAGAGAATCCAATTGGGAATTTGCTCATGACTCTTTAATTTTTTTGCAGAGTTTGCCTAATCTACTTTAGAAAGAGCTTCTAAAGTCTGATGAGTACTTTAATCGTGACTTTCTTATGATGGAAGTTTGACGAAAAAAGATCAGATATCGTGGAGCTGTATGCAAATTTCCAATTCGAACGATTTTTTTCCTTATTTTCCGAAAATCAGCTGATTCAGTAAACACTGAATATCGGCCGGTAACTTACCGACGCTGGAGCTCGCCCCAATGTAAAAACACAGCCTTGCGGTCGGTAACTAAGGGATCGCAGGATCAAAGACCCAAAGACTTGTAATCCAGTAGGAAAATGAATGGAGAAATAAATAGAAATTAATGGAAATAAATAAATGGAGAAATAGTCATGTAGTGCATTTTTGCAAAAAAATAGAAATCGACAGCTGCAAAGTTACCAAAGTTATGGCGTTCACCAGTATTTTGTTATAAATAATTTTTTGTTATTTAAAAAATTTCCTGATATTACTGATCCGCATTCGAGACTTTCCACAATTTAGAACATTAAAAAAGAACCTCGAACAATTTTTTCGTCCCATTTATCCTCATTTAATTCTCAAAGAGACTGAACTTCCTCACATCGTTTTCAATGGCGAAAGTCGTGAAAAAAGTGAAATTATTTGACACCAACTTTGTTGCCGGATTCTCTCGAATGGTTTTACATACACCAGCGAAAACTTGCATACATGTAATTCATGATGTACAGAGAAATGCGTGAAAAGGGACAGGACTACAAAAACTTTGGGGAAAGGCGTTTGTCGATGGAAGAAAAGCAATCATATTTCATGGGATGGAAAATGAAAAAATCCAAGGTAACAGCTGGGCTTGCCGTTCAGGGACGAGCAAAAATGAAACTTCCGATTGTCACGTCGATTTTCTTCTTCTGTTTGATTTTTTCGATTTTGCAGGGTGGTCTTTTTGCGAATATAAGATGGAGAGTAAATTGCGAGAAAGGGGTGGAAAAGGGTTGACATTTCAAGTATAAGCATTGAAACCTACTGATAATTCCTTTGCTTCTTACAGCCTCAATAGCAAAATGAAGTTCTCACGGCTTTTTCCAAATTAATAATCACAATAATAACGACCTACCCTTAAAAAAACATATTTTTGCCAGCCCCTCCACTTCAGAAAAACCCTAATTCCAAATTTTCAAAATTAGGCTCAGTTTTATGAGACGCAAAGTTATTTTTTACATCTATCATCGATTTTATTTTCACTGTTGAAACAAATGTTGAAAACTTTAGGGTGAAACTCAAAACCTCCAAAACTTAGGCTCAGAAGTCCCAAAATGCTTTGGGCCCCACGTTTCAGAACGAAACAGGGCACAAATTTTAGAATCATTCTAGATAGACTCACAAAATCATGTACGAATGACTTTCAAGTTTGTCCCATTGTTTTTACCTCGTTAAGGGAGTATTTTGGTCCAGAATTTTGAAAAAATTAATTTTTTTGTCGTTTGTTTGCAATTACCTTTTATAGCCATTATTGCAGAATCAACCGGATTCGGCTTCATTTTCTGTATTTTTAATTATTTTTACAATTTGTTTTTAGATTTGGACTTTATTTTGAAAACAACTGTTTTTCGCCTTTTTCAATTTCCTTTTTTTTTTAACTTTGAGCGATTTTTTCCCAAAGTTATTCTGTTTTTTGTGAAAAAGCAAAAATTTGATAAATCCCGTATAAGACGAAAACAAAGAGGATTTATGAAAAACTTCAAGATAGCAAAAAGTTGCATCTGTTTCTATTGAGTTCAGAGGAATTTTTTCAGATTTTTTTTCCGAATTTTTTTTTTTCTCATTTTCTGGGTCAGAAAATGTCGACGTAAAAAAAACTGGAAAAAATGTAAAAAAAAGATTTCAATGTGTTAAACATGCTAAAATGAAGTATTTTCCCCTCTTTAAATTTTATCAATAATCCCATAGTTCTCGAGTTATGGTAATTGAATGATCTGAGCTTCGACCCAGAAAATGAGAAAAAAAAACGTTGGAAAAAAAATCTGAAAAAATTCCTCTGAACTTAACAAAAACAGCCGTAACTTTCTGCTATTTTGAAGTTTTTCATGAATCCTCTTTGTTTTCGTGTAATACGGGATTTTTCAAATTTCCTCTTTTTTCACAAAAAGCAGAATAACTTTGGGAACAAAAATTGCTCAAAGTTTAAAAAAAAAGGAAATTGAAGCTCAAACTTTCCTCTTTATGAATCCAATCGTAAGAATGTATTTTAAAAGTTTCCTCTAGAAGATGGGTGCACCTGAAGAAAGGGGGAAAGGCGAAAAACCGTTGTTTTCAAAATAGAGTCCAAGTCGAAAAACAAATTGTATAAGTAATAAAAAATACAGAAAACGAAGCCGAATTCTTCCCCTTTAAGGATGTTGAGTCCCTATGAAATCTTTTAATGTTAATTGTTAAATAAATAGCTTCTTACTCATCGTGAAATTTTTATACGACCTCCTGAATACTTCATGTAAAAACATATTAAATTTTCAGAATTCTATCATCATTACTTCAACCTCCTTAAGGTTTAAAATGAAAAATGATGAGAACATTCTGAAAATTTGGTATGTTTTTGTATGAAGTACTTAAGAGGTCGTGCAAAAATTTCACGACGATTAGGAAGCTCGTTATTAAAATATTAACATTTTTTTAAGAACAATTTTTTAAACAAATAAACAAAAATATTTATCAATAAACTTCGTTTTGTTTTCGTTGCTTTCAATATAGTGTAGGTATTAAAAAATTGAGAGGTCAAAAAAAAAACTCATCGCAAAGTTATATCAGTTTCCATAAGACTACATTTAATTTAATTTAATTTGTTAATGTTAATTGTTCGATAACGAGCTTTCTAATCGTCGTGAAATTTTTACACACGACCTCTTAAATAATTCATCCAAAAACATACCAAATTTTCAGATTTTTCTCATCTTTTGCTATTTGGGACTCAACATCCTTAAAATGCCGCTTGTTAAATTAGTTTACGTTGACTTCCGGCGAAATGGCATAAAAAACCCTTCGAGACCTTTTTAGAAGTTTTGTCCGGAAACTTTTCGCCGGTGTTGTAAGAAAAGGCAAAATATATTTTTTTTTAATCGAGTACGACAAAACGCTTAAAATGTGTCTCTGTACTGAGAAATTTTTTTTGTTGAAAATGCAAGAATTTGTTTGACTCACCCAAATATTTATTTCCGGACGTTCAACGAGATCATTTTGGTAATTCAACAAAGATACAGCGGAAGTTGTAGTTAAATCGGTTAAATCGTTGCTTGAATGGGCAAAGTTTCAGTTCAATCAAATAAATATCTTTGTACCAAATAAATGGTGTGATTGAAAATACGAATTGTTTTTTTGTTACAGCTAAATTTATTTAGTTAAAATATACTAGAAATCACTAAAGACTAAACTGTATCTGGAAATTGAGCAAATAATTTCGTTCACCTCTTATCTTATGGTTAACCAAATCCATTTGTTGAATTAATTATAGTTTCATTATTTCAAACAGATTAATATTGAATTAACTAAATTTTTTTCAACTGAATGGATTTAGTTGTTTTAACTGAACTTTTTTCTCACTGGAGACCAGAATACCGCCTTAATTACTCAACGACAATAGAAAATGGAAGTAAAAGGGCAGGTAATAATATTCATGCTCTACGAAAAATGTGGATTGAACAAGTACATGTGTTTGACATAGACTGAGAATGTGGAGGAAAATACGAGGGGGCGTTCCAGATCGACAGGCCTCGGTATGAGACGGCGCTCTGGAAAAAGGGGAAAGCGAGTGAGAGAAGGAATCCTGGTGAGGGGTGGTTCAAGAAGAAGAAGAAGAAGAAGGGTTGGTAGACGAAGGCTTGCTTTTCCTTCCGCTTTGGTGAATATCCGGACAAGACCAGACGCGATGCCCGTCAAACCTCGGAGGCTTCAAACTTACATCAGCGAAATGAAAGCCTCTCTCATACATTTGCGCGCGTGGATATCTCTTCGAGGGTGGTTTCGCCTCAACCCTGCGAGCTCTTTCACCTCCTCCATTCCACCCTTTCCTCCTCCATCTCCCTCTATCTCACATTCCTCTCTGTATAATGTCTCATCCTGCCTTTTAGCCAAGACAGCGCGAGCAGCATCCAACGCGGATGATGGCAAAACTCTCCGTTATATATTCCCGATGCCGTTGATGCATCCGCCGAACGATCCTTTTTTTGCTTTTCCGAGCACGTCGATCTTCCGGTGCGTCGGATCAGGAAATGACTATCGAGAAGCCCCGGCAGAGCTTGCACCAAAGATCCGACGTGTATTCTCGTGAGTCCCTCAAGAGAGGGCAATGTCATATATGCACCAAGATCGGCGAAGATGAGGCAAAAAGATTGAGGCAAATCTCTTGGGCGCGTATTTTCCCTACAAGGAACATTGGGGCGACGTAAAAAGGGTGGAGATTCTGCGAGGGCAACTCAGAGATGCAAGAAATACCTTTCATGGATCAGTAATGAGCGATTATGCAGCTGAAAGCACCGGAGAAACAAGGAGTTTAGGGCTTTGGGCATTAGAATGGATTTATCAGTCCTGGAGGCTCAACGTCGTTGATGGGGAAGTTTCTGTTTGCGAATCAATCAATTATGAATGTCCATTAGCGGAAGAGTTAATCCGCACATGAGCAAGAAGCCTCTCAATGTTGTGATACTTTTTTCACGCGGATCCACGAAGCGATTCCATATTTTAGTGATGTCTTTGTCAGCGTTGGCGTTTAATTATCGATACAAACTAGGGTTGATCAAGCTGGCATTAATTTTAGAAGCTTTGAAAGCTCCGCTACTGCGATTGCGTTGAATCGAGCCTGGAGTCAACAAATGGATTTCAATGTTTTGCCTCCAGTTTTGCTCGCATTTGCGAGACGATTTGACGTAACGCTGACGTTTTGGTCAAGTTGACCGTTTAATCATTAAAATGAGGGACGAACTCATCGGAACATCGTTAAATTGGACCAACGATGAATATTCCGCGCGTTGGTTGAATCCTGCGAGTGAAAGGGTATCGCATCCATTCGGAAATTATCATCGAGCCACAAGAGAATTTCGTTTGGTCGGGATCTAAATCGAGCGAAGCATCGTATTATAACGGGCGTTGGGGGTTTGGTTAGGGGTAGGCATTATCAGTTTGGCTCGACTCAACGTTTATACCCCGAACGACGAGATTCCAATCTAAATTGAGTTTCTATAGGTAAACAGGGATATTATCCTGCCGAGAGTCGTATCAACGAGTCATTATGCCGAGGCGTATAATGTTGCGTTTATAAACGAGTATTTTAACTGAGAACGATCCTTGATAAAACAAAAACTACCCCCCAGGTAGGAAATCAAAAGGCTGACGATGGAAACAAGCTTGTGCGAGCCTTGTTTTACCGAGCCTGAGTGAGACAGACCTGGGCCAGGTTTCATTGCACCGTTGAGAGCAGCCTGGAACCAAGACTGGCTGCTTAGCCTAAACTCAGGGTTATTTCAGGCTTTATTTAGCCGGTGCATTTTAAAGCTAAAAAATCAAGGCTGGATGCAGGCTTGTTTCAGCTTGTGATAAAATAAAATAATTAGCCTTAAAATTCACCGGCTGAATAAAGCTTGAAATAACCCTGAGTTTAGGCTAAGCAGCCAGTCTTTGTTCCAGGCTGCATCTAAACGATGCAATGCCAGGTCTGTCTCACTCAGGCTCGGTGAAACAATGCTTGTTTCCATCGTCAGCCTTTCAGCTGAGTTTAAAATAATATTTTTTCTGCATTTTTATGAAACAAAAATTTAGCAATAAATGCGAGAATATTTTGAAGTGTGTATCTGAATAATATCTGAATAGTATCTTTCAAAGAATAAGATAATCAAAATAAAATGTCATATTAAAATATGTTATAAATAATACAAATACATGAATGGTAATAATAACAATATAAATTACGTAATAATATTCATTATTAATTAATATTATTATTATTATAACAAATATATTAATAATGTTTGTTATTATTATTGTTATTGTTATTATTATTCATCTGATTCAATATTTGATTTTTTTAAATTAAGTTAAAAGACAAGTTGAACCAAAAAATGGCCTTCGGGTAATGAAAATAAATTCTTAATACTATTTTGGTACGTATTTATTTCTCGGCTTGGGTTCTATAAATATCATATTTACATCAGTATAGCAAAAGTAGACGGTGGTGTAGTGGATAGCGTCCCAGTCTTAGGTCGTTAGTTAGGCTCGATAAGTAGGTAGGTTTCAAATCCCAGCCTGGTCTCGTACATATTCTAGGGTCCGCGAATATGCAAGAAAACTAAATCAGTCGGAAAAGTCCATGAACTTTCAAATTATCAATTTTTAAATAAATTCAATTCATGTTGAATTTGAGGATATGCATAAAACGAGGGTCGCGGGTTCAAAGCCCACTGGGGGCAAAATTTTTTTTTCTTTACATTTTTTTTTTCGTCACTTGACCTTTACAAACTATTAATTATGAATATGGAACTGATTTTCATCGTAACAATGATAAATATATGGAAAAAATAAATAATTCTGCACGGGTCGTAAAGGCTTCATTGAGGCTCGTTTCAGGCTTAGAACAGGCTTTTCTACCAGCCTTTGGTCAAGTCTGTGTGCAAGAGCCTGAAACCGCGTTATCATTCAGAGGTTTTCCTAGGCTTAAAATCAGACTGGTGCTCAGCCTGAATTAAAAAATGTGAGCCTTGTTTCAGGGCTTGGCGAGCCCTTTTTTCATCGTCAATTCCTGGGCCCCTTCTTATCATCATTCATCGCAGAGGAAAATCATGTGACGAGGTCTGCTGTTCATCATTGCATTTCCGATTAGTAAACCGGAAATGATTTTGAAGTTTGCATCCCGTGAATGAGACGGAATTAGGTTTTCTGCCCATTTTCAGTATTGCTTCCGTTTTTTGGGCCATTACAATATTTAAAGTTATTTTTGGGCGGGAAATGATGCAGAAAAAGGACTTGCAGCAGAGAATTCAAAATCGTTAAATCCGCAAATTTCTAACTAATATAATTATCTCTTTTGATAATATTAAATAATAATAACAATTAAGGAGATAATAGCTCCAACTATAAGAGTTATAATTCCAACAGAACGATTATACGGTGGTAACTTTTTTAGTCAAGTTTCAATTTCCATTTTTGCAGGTGTCATTTTTTTAAAGATGGTATAAAATGTGAGAATTTCAAAATACTATAATTTACGCGAAAATAAATGGTACATGTTATGGTTAACCTCAATTTCTTTCTTTCGTGCTTAATTTAGTAATTTTGACCCGAAATATGAAGATGGCTGGTTAGATTGATTTTCGTGTCATGCATTTCCAATTCAATCATCCGCTCAAAGTTTCGCCTCAGTTTCAGCATCTTCCTTTTTTCCCACGAATAATTTCTCTGGCGAAAGAGTTGCCCGGGATGATGAAAATAGGTCTGGATTTGATTATTCAATTGTTGAAAACTCTGCAAAATTTCTAACTCGTTTCGCCGGGGTATAATTGCGGTTGATTCACGAATTTCCGACGAAAGTCAAACAAAGTAGGCGGTCGAAGCGCTGACCTAGAAACCCTCAAATTAGGTCTTCACGTGTATATATATATCATCGCGTTATTGGTCAAGTTAGGTAACGAGAACCACGTTGAATTGACCACAATTTTACCTTTTCGTGACGGTTCAATTTTGTCCCTGGAAAAAGTCTTGAGCAATCAGTAGAAATTTGGTACACAAGTAGATCAGTCATTTTCCTTCGGTCAGCTTAAATTTGGCTGGAATTCCAAGATTCGGGTCAATTTGATGAGATTTTTCAATTTTCGAAAAGGCCTTTTTGTGTTTTAAGTTTCATAATTTTACAGTTTTATTTGCTTTGCAGAATTCGAAATTATCACTTTCAAGTTTTGCTTTGAGGCAATTTGGAAATTTTTGGAAAACGCCTTTGAATTTTTACGCAATTTTTGTGAAACCAAAACTGTAATTTTAGTTCGACCTTGATGATTAAAATCATATTTCGATGCTTCAAATATATTCTACAAATTTATGGGAGTAATTTTATTTGTTTCAATTCCTTATAAAAAAAGTCTAATAAATCCTCGCTGGTCACATCTCAAAATAATTCCAAGTTGGTCACACTGGGTCAATTTGACCCGACCGAATTTTGGATGGTTGTCAACAAAAGTAACTATCCGATTGACTTAAAAAAATATAGGAATTATCTTTAAACATTTCAGTTTATGAAACAATTGTTTTTTTTTAAATATTTACATGGAAAAAAAATACTTTCAAAAATACGGTTTTTTACTTTAAAAATCGTAACCCTTTCAGTTTTGAAGATTTTTTGGAAAAATTTCTACACGATACTCTCAATACATGGTACCTTAAGAAAAAAAAATACTTCAAAAATTCAAAAATAGCTCAACGTGAAAGCTCGGGTCAATTTGACCCGCGGCGACCAGCGAGGGTTAACATCGTATTTTTCACAGAAAAATCGCTCTAATTTGAAAACGACGACTATAGTCATGAATATTTTCCCCTCTATTCACAGAATATCAATCGAGAGCACAAACGAGCTCACATTCGTCCCAACCAAACTCAAATTCCAAATTTGACTTCCCAAAAACAGCGTAAAAGCCCAATCAACTTGAACTAACTTATTTATCCGTCAAATCATTGTTAATTTTTTTCTACATTACGCAAAAACGATCTGACCCAAATCCTCCTCAATGTAACTAATTCCTTTTCAAGAACGTGAAGAATTTTCAAAATTTTCGAAGTAAAAAAAAATTTGATGTCAGCGATTTCAAAATCGATTTTCAATCATCTGCCGTCTTTGGACTAAAAAAAAAATGGTTTATCTTCGAGGTTCGAACGAATTTACGGCATTTCAACTCTCGATGGTCGGTCCCAAAAATTCCAGGGATCCATATTTCACGTCCCAATCGTACGGATAACTGGTCCCATAGTTGAAAAACCGAGCGCGTTCCAGTAACTACCCAACGCTAACTACCCTCCCCCGTAACAGTGTTAGGTAACGGCCGGGGGTCGTTTGGAGGTGAACCAAAGGACGAGCGGAGAAAAGTTTCGAGTTTTCTCGATATATAAGAGTTGAGGAGCGTAGCAAAGGAAGAAATAAGTCGAAAATCTTAATTCCGGGACTCCGCCTGCCTCCATGTGGCCCGTCCTAGGGGCGTCTCCGGGATTTCCAGGATTGGTTCTCGGTATTCGCGGGGGTCGCGTTATCATCGGCGTCGACGGACGTTCGCGCTTCTTCGCCGAATAAACTCACACACGGGCACACAAACACACAAAGGACACACACAGAGGGAATCGCCGCGGATGCGCAGCGCCCGTATAACCAAAAACAACCCTCCCGGCCTTCCAAGGGTTGAAGAGAGAGAGAGAGAGAGAGAGAGAGAGCGCGGCGCCGAGAAGCGCCCTCTTCAACTCTCGGCGAAGAAGACGAAATTTCCACGGACTTTGGATAGTCGACGCCGGGCGTCTCGTGCGAACGGCCGCGTGTATTTGAATCGACGCCTCGAACCGCGTGCTCAAAGTGTGATTTGTTTTGATTTTTTCATAGCCTCGCAATTTCCCAAAAAAATGGCCGAAATAATTAATTCCCACTGAACCTTCTTTTTCGCGGGCTGAATACATTTTTTATTTTGAATTAAAGTGCGAGGTTTCTCGTTCGCAAAACGAGAGACGATCGAGATGATTGTCCTTCCGTTTGTGGAAATAATATTTTACAAAATTATGACGAAAATTATGTCCTGAACGAATAATTAAGTGCGCCAGAAAGATTTACCAGGATTTTGGAGAAGTGCTGTTTTGTGTGATTTTTGGGAGGATTTGAATCTGTAAAAAGGACAGAATTTTTGAGCGCCGATGGAGACTCCCACGAGGAGCGATCCAGCATTTCAAAGCTCGGGCGTCAAAAATGAGCGTCGTCAATCGTCGCGATTGATCGGTAACGAGGAGGAAAATTGTCCCAAACGTGCAATCGTGAAAGCACATTTTTGTAGCAAAAAAATTGCAATGTTTACCTGGGTTAAAGAAATTAGGGACAATTCTCGTGGTAGTGAAAATTCGTGCATCTACGATAATAATGGGACTTTTAAATTTGCCAATCATGCGACGAATTGTCCAGTCGTTAAAAAAAGGATTTTTGCAACAGGATGTGGACGATTTCGCGGAAGTCTCGCTCTTCCAAGGATGACGACGCTACTTTTCTTCCTTTGTCTGCTGCTTCAAACAACGAGAACGACTTCCGCAAGTGCGACAACGGGTGAGTTCATTTTTAACGTTTTTACGTGTGGATTTGAATTTCCTTCGGAATTATAATTATGAGATAATAAATATTGATCATTATTGATCGATAATCGAAAAACTAATCTACAAAGATGAAAACGATGGGATGCATAAAATGATCATTGAAAATCAATTGAGATTTTTAGATTTTGAAAAATAATCCGTTTTTTCAATTTTTTTTTTATTATGCTTTCTATGGCCTCCCAAAAAATAAACAAAATTTGGAAGCTTTTTCATATTTCTTTGGAATTTTAGAGAGTGTAAATAGAATCTTTGTACCTCGAGTGATTTTATTTACTTGATAAAAATAAAATTATTTTAATAACTTTCCAAATTTTGTTTATTTTTTGGGAGACTGAAGGGAGCATAATTGAAAAAAAAATCTTGTCAATTCAAGTGATTCGTGTCAAATTTAATACCAACCTTAATTGACTAGTTAACAATTGACGTTGATATTAAATTTGACAACAATCAAACATTTTTAACAGTTATGAGAATACTTTCCCCATTTTGTTTATTTTTTGGGGGGCCGAAAAAAGCTTGATATAAGAAATGAAAGTAAAATCCACTAATTTATTTTTATAAAAAGTTCAAGTTCGATACCTCGCAAAATTACAAAAGTTGGAAAAGAAGTCCCGCCAAATTTGAACACCCTCAGCATCCTCAAAAAAAATTTCACCAAACGAAGAAAATGATTGTTTACTTGTGTAATTAATTTGGCTGTGAAGCATTTTTTTTAAACAATTTAATAATGGAAAAATAATTTTTTTTATTTTTTAAAAAACAAATTATTCATAGAAAAAAAAATCATGAACGAGTTTGAATATGATTCATTATGAAATTCGTTATTCCAATCATTTCATACAGATCCAATTTAATTCAATTAATATGTTTCCAATTTAATTAAATTTCCAAAGCCAAATGGATAAATTCTCGGCGGGAATTATTTATTTCAAATATTTGTTGATATTCGAGCATTATTTGCCGACACTTTTTTTTCAATTTATGATCGATTTCACTGCCTTGAATGGCAAATAAGCATTTTGACTGCCGAGGGGGTAACACAATATGCGAGACACATGATATGCGTTTTTTTACATCCAATATATTGATGCACGGAGATTTCAACGGAAAGAAGGAGAGAGGATGTGCGAGAGGGGAAGATGGATAGACGGATAGCTATCAGTTTGAAACGCAATCCCCGTTGCCCATAATATTGACCGTTCAAAATTTTACAGCCAATTTCCCGCGCTCGTACCGGTTACATTTAGTGTCGGTCAATCGACATTTACGAATGCCCGCCGAGCGTTTCCAAAGTTTATCGCGATCGTCGGCTATACGGCGCCTTTTACCCCGCTTATACAGCCCAAAGGGGATGAAAACAACCCCTTTTCTCTCTGACGCTATCCTGCGCATCCCGCGTTACCGTTTATAGGGTCTATATGGTGTATGGAATCTGAAACAGCTGATTATTATACCTGGTCACTGCCGATATGGTCAAGATAATAAAAAAAAACCACGTAAACGATTTTCCCCCTGCGACCTTTTTAAATTTTCACCACCAAAATCCCCCAATCTTTGAGATTAAATGGCATACGGCGATTTGTATTATTTTTGGTCCGGACTCTTCATCCCCGATCGAAAACAACCCTTAGATATCATCTTATAAGCTTGTAGGACTATTTGGAAAATTTTGAGAAGCATGTTTTTCGGTAGTAATTTTTATAAAGTGCTTGCATCAAAATTTCCTTATTTTGCTAGTTCTATAATTAACTCCCGATCAAAAACAACCCCTAGATATGACCCTACAAGCTTTGGGGCATTTTGAAAATTTTGAGACAACTAAGCATGCTTTTGAGTAGTAATTCTTATAAAGTGCTCGCATAATCAAGAATTCCTTATTTTGCTAATTTTATAATCAACCCTCTTCAACCCCCAAGCAAAAACAATCCCTAGATATGACTCGAAAAGCTTGTGGGATCATTTTGAAGATTTTGAGAAAACTAAGCATGTTTTTGGTCAGTAATTTTTTTAAGTGCTCGCACAATCAAGAATTCCTTATTTTGCTAATTTTATAATCAACCCTCTTCAACCCAGGGGCAAAAACAACCCTTGGATATGACTCTAAAACCTTGTGGGACCATTTTGAAGATTTTGAGAAAACTAAGCATGTTTTTGGGTAGTAATTTTTATTAAGTCCTCGCACAATCAAGAGTTCCTTATTTTGCTAATTTTATAATCAACCCTCTTCAATTTCCGATCAAAAACAACCCCTTGATATGACCCTATAAGCTTGTGAGACCATTTCGAAGATTTTGAGAAAACTAAGCATGTTTTTGGATAGTAATTTTTGTAAAGTCCTCGCACAATCAAGAGTTTCTTATTTTGCTAATTTTATAATTAACCCTCTTCAACCCCTGATCAAAAACAACCCCTAGATATGACTGTAAAAGCTTGTGGGACCATTTTGAAGATTTTGAAAAAACTCTTGAAGAACTTGAGAAAGTGCTCGCATAATTAAGAGTTCCGTATTTTGCTAATTATGTAATCAACACTCTTCAACCCCCGATTTGAAAAACCCCTAGGTATGACCCCATAAGCTTGTGGGACCATTTTGGAGATTTTGAAAAAACTAAACATGTTTTTGGCTAACAATTTATATAAAGTGTTCGCACATTCAAGCGTTCCTCATTTTGTTAATTTTATAATCAACCCCTTTCAACCCCCGATCAAAAAACTCCTTGATATGACCCTATAAGCTTGTGGGACTATTTTGAAGATTTTCAGAAAACTAAATATGTTTTTGGGTAGTATTTTTTATAAAGTGTTCGCACAATCAAGAGTTCCTTAGCTAATTTTATAACGGTACAAATAGTTTCACCCTGTACCTTTTTATTTCTCCGGTGCATTCAACGCACTGGTAACCTCCAAACTTTGTATATTATATGTAGATATGTTATTATATAGCTATATATATATTAGATGTATATGGAGGAATGAACGTTCGCGCGACGATTTAACGGTAGAGCGCCCGGCTCTCTCGGATCAGCTGGTAATCTCGGGTTTAATTTCGGTCACATTAAATCAAGGGAAGGGAGGGGGGGAGAAAAGAGAGAACGGGAGAGATAGAGGGAGAGGATAAGAGAGAGAGAGAGAGGAAGAGAGCAAATCCGCGACAGACTTCGTTAAAGGGATACCGATTTACATTGGGAAACGGTATAGATCGTTGACACCGATTTCTCTCTCACTCTATATGCTATAAAAGCTACATAGTATGTGTATATATCTATATCTGTGGTCGTATGCCACACGCCATTGTCAGCTAATACCCTCCTCGTTGTTATCGGCTTTTAATGAATATTTCAACAGATTTAACATTTTTTTTACACGGCCAAAATGATCGTTGGAAAGGAAGGCTCTTCGTTACGAGTCGTTATTGAAAGCCCTTAATTCGGTGCCAAATTTCAGTTACAAACGGACGGTAAAAAAAGAAGAAAGAAATTTACGAATTTTCCGGAGAGAATGGGATTTTTTGATTTTTTTTTTCATCGTTTAACGGAGAGTGGAATCAATTTTTAAATTTTTTTTTATCAATTCATTATTTGTAATAACTCTTCTGAAGAATTTCACAGAAATCTGACCAAGGTAAATTTATAAAATTAGACGATAAGCATTTTAAAAAAATCTTAAAGTCGTTGGTTCTTGAAAAACATTTTTTTTTTGCTGTAAAAATCATATTGCCAATTTTTCATTCTTTCAATTCAATTTACGGATTACAATAATAAAACAATAAAAAAATTGGCCAAGCTTTTTTTAAATTTATTGCTACATGAACTAAACTGACAGGCTCGTTTTTTTTCTTCGCACTCTCAATAAAATTGCAGGGCAATTGTGTTCGCGTGCAAGTGGACGAAGGAGAAAAAAGAGCGTGTACGATGTTGAACGTCTCACGAGAACGTTTTGCCCTCGTTAAGGTCAGACGGTAATACTTGCACCGCCCTGTTGTATACACGTGAATAAAAGAAGGAAAAAGAGAACGAGGTTCGTGCTAAAATTATATGTCTCGTCGCCTATATAAAGCTGAGAGAGAGAGTGGGAAGCAAGTATCAGAGATGAGATAAACTGGAACGCCGAGGAGAAAGCTCGGGACTCCTTCAGTCGCGTGCTTAACGCACTACATAATTCATGCCGATATAAGAGGGAAGCACCCTCTCTGTATATCTCTGCGAAATCTTGTTTTGCTTTCGCTGTATTTTTTTTAGAACGAAGAGTCGCGAATTTCGTACGAGATACGTCACGTTCTTCTTAGCTCTTTTAGATTTTTTATTCAATTATTTGGTTATCGTTAAAACGTTGCCTGTTTGCGCTCTTCATCGAGATTTATGTACTTTTTCCCTGGAAAATGGACCCTGTCCAAGCTGAGGCATGTACGATTATTTTTAGTACTGCCTCATCTGTGTTGAATTTGCCAAAAAAGCAAAAAGGAAATTTCAAAATTTTGGATTTAAAAATGGGGTCCGTCTGATCAACAAAAATTCTAATTGACATATCGTGTGGGGTATCATTTGAAAGGGCTCTCTCTAAGGATTCTCAAAATATTATTTTTATAATTTTTTGTTCAGTAGCCTCAAATAAATAAATAAATAAATAAATATTTAATAATAATATTCATTATTAATACTTAATTAATATTATTAATATTAATAATGATTGATAAATTGATTAAAATAAAGTAAATAAATTGATGATATCTCAAAATTTGCTAGGAATAACCATCTCTTTCTCATCTTCTAGGTTTCTAAAGCTGAAATTCAGATTTTAATAGGGATAGTTAATTAGTGAAAATCCTCTGATTTTTTTAAATAATATGATAGTTGCTGAAGAAAAAAAAATCGAATAAATTTATTCAACGGATTTATTAAATAAATTAAAATCAAATCATATATTTTATAAAAATAAATTAAAATATTTTTTTAACAAAAATATTTCTTTTCTCCTTAACGGGAACATTTATCAATTATCAGATACAGTGATTTTTCTCGTATGATAACGTTATTTTTTCTCGAATATAAACATTAATTGGCTTGACAACTAGATTCGTGAAAGCATACTTTCATTCCTATTTTTTCAACTCAACCGCATGAAAATGACCCTCATATTCGCACCTCTCAGAGGGACGATAAAAACTTTTCTCGCGCTCACCAACATTAATAATTGATGCATGCAACCCACACTTATATACATACATGAAGAGAATATTCCGCAACGTGCTTTCCTCTGCGTCTATCTATTAATATAATCCTCTGGGGTCAAGTTTCGTCCGATTGCCAACGCTCTCGGATCATCCTCATATCCTCGTTTTATGAATATTGTACACGCATATCTCGTCAATAAAATTCCAAGAAGAAATGTCGAAAAAAAAATAACGAATGTAAAAAAAACTATCATTTTTGAAAGATAAGAAAAGTTATGGATTAAGACATCAACTGTGATGAGAATCCAAACTAGAGGGGAAAAACCCGAAAATTCATTATCAATTATATTGCACTGGCTTTCAAGTTTTTCATTTGCCTCTTCATAGTTTAAAAAATTGTTTTTTAAGTAAAATTTTTAAAAAGACAATTAAGAGCAAATAAAAGAAAGTAGCGAGAGTCTAATATCGAGATTAAAAAAAATTAAGCCAGAAAAAAATGATCAATCATAATGCAGTTATTTTCTCATTTATTTGGATTTTAACGTTTTTATTCAAATAAAAAAAAAAATTACTAGAATATGGAAGAGATCGATAATAATGAAAATATTGCAAAAAATGAACGAAATTAATTCCAACAGAAGGATTCCTATCAATTTCCCCACATTTGGCTAGAGTTTGAACTCTAATTTATCTGTCAGAAATAATTCATAAAAATATATTCAGAATGAACCTGGGAAAATTGGTGGGAATTCTTCCGTTGACATTAATTTTGTTCAATTTTGGCAATATTTTCATTATTATCGATCTCTTCCTTTCGCATTGAAGAAAAATCCCACTTCAAATGCTCAATTCGATTGATATTTGTAAAATTCAACAATAAAGAATCATTTTCTATAATCGTAGTTTTGTTCTTTTTACAACCAATTATTTTGAAAATACAGTCGTGGTACTTTTCAAAATTTCACCTGAGCTTTTGAGCTTTTATTAAAATTGAAAAAATTCTTCAAAAAGTAATTCCCATTTTGAAAAATCAAATTGCAAAAATTGTGAATTTGATGACTCAAAAAAAAAACGTACAACATTTTTTCGATATTCTTCATTAAGAGACGCGGTAGCGTCTCGAGACAAGTACATTTACCGGCAAAGTTCACGGACCTCGAAACGGGCCTTGTCTCTTATACGCCAAGGAATGTGAATTAGCGACATATTTGAGTTTTCGTTAATCACATCTTATGAATTATCGAGTAATGGGGACGTTATCTATGATTTTTTTTCTCTTTGTTGATCGTATGCAACTTTGAGACTGAAAAGCATCATCTACACAACTTTATCATCGAAAAACCCTTGTATATGAGGTAAGAGACCCGATTGTTTGAGATAAAAAAATATCTCGTTTACAGGAAAAATTAGAAAAATAAAATTTTTGAAAAAAAATCTGAAAAAATTCAATTGAATTCAGAATGATTGGATGCAACTTTTTACTCTCTGAATGATTTCACGAAAATCCAGTAGTTTTAGAGTTACGCTAAATTTTATAAATATGGTCGTTTTTTGCAAAAAATTGAATATATTCGCGAAAAAAAATCGTCCGAAACTATTTCAAAAACGAAATCGAAAATACTCTCCGCCACAAGTTTTTCATGCGAAAATTACAATCCCAAAAAAAAAAGCCGAAAAACGACCATGTTTCAAAGAGCGTACCGGGTTTTAAACAAATCGCAAAAATGTTTATGAAAAACCAAAATGAAGCTGAATATGTCTCCTTTAAAATGCCGCTTAGCGAATCAAAATATGTTTATTTTTGAAAGAGCAGTGAAACTTTTTGTGTGGCGTGGAATCGGGGCGAGTGTTTCCAACCTTTTGGCCAGTAGTGTATAATATGTATTCCATATTCCAAATTCTTTGCTTCTCCCAATTTTAGACTAGCAAAATAATTATCTGAAAAAAAAATGAATCCTTCTCTAATAGTATAAAGATAAATAGCATTCTCTCATTTCCTGCAACCACAATTTATATGCCTCTCACAATAGGAGACACCCTGCCCGGCGTGTCTTATATCGAGAGTCGAGTGTACATGAAATATACACTGTAACATACAATGTGAAAAAATTGCTTTTTTCAAAATTCTTAGACCAGAGTACCGCCTTAAAAGATCTCTTTGTAATTGGATTTGTTTTGGAATACAAACTTTCAGAGACACTTGGTTTCGTAATGAAATAGTGGCTTGGCGATCTGCGGGTTTAAAGTTAAATGGATCAGGGAAGGATGAAAAAAAGTGCCATTAACGAAATCGACGAAGAAAATTTTGGATGAATCTTGAAAATTATTTATTCATTATTGTTAAGACGATAATACATTCGAACCTAAGAACCAAACGTTTTTTCACTATTTACTCTCTCCAAATGTATTTCTTTCGCGTGTCGCATGCTGTGCCATGCAAAGTTTTGTATACAAACGGCTGTTTTTTTTTGTATATCACCAATGTGCAATGTCCTTCGCAGTAGTGTTGTGGGCTAAAAGTATACAAATTTTATTTTCCATTAATTTCCCATATCGCTTTATTCATGCATTCGATTATTATTAGCGAAAAAGTTGAATGCATCTCTTTTATTTTCACGAATTTAGAGCTGAATATAAACTTGAGTAACTATAACTATTTATCAAACACGTAAACGGATGTAACTCTGATTTTTCAATTTTACGTTTGATATTTTGACATATTTATTTTATCATTTTTTAATAATAATAATAGACTCACTCCAGGGTACACGTGAAGACCCAAAATTCGGTTCCATCTGGATAATTATGATGCGATAACGCAAACTGGAGTGCGTCCCTTTCATCTTTTTTGTCCAGATCAGCTAATATTTTTCCAGTACTCCGGCAGTATTCTATGGTGTTTATCCAGGTACGCTATCAATGTAATAATTATCCTGTTAATAATAATCTTTCTGCTGATTTTCAGAGGCCCTGTCATTCAGAAAGTTTTTCATAATATCCTTTCTCCACTGTTACTGCTCAAGAGATCTTTTTCCAAAAGTTTACCTCAGTCACAATGTGTTCATTAGGGATTTAATTCATTATAAGGGGTTTGATTGGAAAACTCTCACCACATCTTTTTGTAACACATACCGCATCCGATGAGATGAAAAATTCAGCTACTGTAGATATTGATAACCGCAGATCGATAACTGCAAAGAAAAATTGAATTTCGCCCATTTTCTAAATTCTGACGCAAGAAAGTTGTTTTAATTCAGTATGAGAAAAAAGTTTTATACAGTCTCAATAATTTTTCCGTGAAATTGAAATTTTAAGTATCGAAGCAATTTTTTTAGATATTGAACATTTCGTAAAAGAAAAAAAAATTGAAAAATTGAATTTTTTTATTACTTACTGCGGCCATTAACGTCCAATGCTGTTGTCAATACGACGATACCAATGACAATCGCGTGCAAATTGAGACCCGCCATATTTTTGCTGAAATATTGCAATTTATTCGTGAAAATATGTGCACGAATGGAAAAGCTGACATTTTTTTCCTCCCCACACCATTTGGGTATAAAAAATATGAAGGAAAAATATTCCCGCTTTGATATATTCGATGTACGAAATAAAAGAAAAAATAATTAATATAATAAATATAAATAATAATAAAAAAAAAAATAGATGTAAAAGAAAAAATGGGCCACCATTTACTTTCATGGCTTTGCAAATGGCCATTACTTACGATAAATTTACCGATTATCATAGAATTATTATAAATGTAGAGCTTGAAGTTTCAGTGGCGTTATTGGGAACTCGACTGAAGATCCGCGACAATAAGTGGCGGTATATGTATTATACTTCCTTTTAGCATCATCAACGAGAACGCCGGAGAGAGAGAAACACGTGGACGACGACGGTGTTAACAATTAATTCCCAAGACCACTTGTGTGTACCTAACGAGTCGAAATATTCCATATTACGATAAAAAAAAAAAAAAATAGAAAAAAGACTTCAAACGCGGAGAGGTCTCCGGGAATACAATAGAAGACGAAAAAAATAGCCCAATATTTTTCGCTAATGCAAATACACGTTTGGAAGAATTTCTCGTCAAGTTCTCTGCGACGTATTTTTTATCAGGCAAATTATAATAATATAATTTTAATTTGAAAAAAAAAGCAACTGGGGGAAAATAATCGAGAAAAAAAAGAACGACTAAGTTGCGTCTCCAAAATGCTTCATGATATAAAAAAAATATTACTTTCGAAAAAAATGTAGATAAATATACTGTAATGTGACAAAAGTAACACGAAGTCATGTGAATAATTTTCAGATACCGATATCGATATCGTCCCGCAAACCTTTTATTAGACGAAAAATTCTGTTTCAAAAAGCTCTTCCGTTCTCCATATTCTTGGTTTGGTCAACTTGACCAGGACAAGCTGAATTTTTGGGACCTTTGCATCACCATTAAGAAGAGGATTCTCTTTTTTTGGGCTATGAATCCTTCTCTAATAGTATAAAGACAAATAGCATTCTCTAATTTCCCGCAACCACAATTTTCGTTAATATATCACAGAAAAAACCAAGTTTTTTTTTCGCCAAGTTGGATTCAATGAAATGAGGAGAAACTACAAAATAATATTATTGAACTTTTTGTATAATTCTTTCTCTCATTGATGGATGATTTGGTATCTAAAATGCAATTTGTGCAGTACATCGGATAAGCAAAATTATCAATTGTAAAATTGTATTGTTCTGTCCATGTACAGTTCTGTACATGGACAGAAATAGCAGTTCGTTAAAAATTGTGTTGTTTTTGCAAAATTGTGAACTTAATGGTGTCTGATCGGATTAATACTCCGTGGGACATTTGTTTACAATTATATACAGACGTTGTGTCAGTTAGAGAAAAATTCGTCCGCGAACTTCGGAGATCCAAGTGCATATGGACAGAAATAGCTGTTTTTTCGTTAAAAATTGTGTTTCCTTTGCAAAAATTCATTTATAATAATAAAATGGAAAAAAAAGAAAAAAGCCTCGCAAATTGAAGCAAACTCTGCCGACACGTGTAATTGCTTTTTGAGTTTCATTATCAATCATTCATCCATTATCATTCATTCATATCACCAATTCATTATCAATTATATTGCCGTGGCTATCAAGTTTATTTGCCTTTTTACAGTTAAAATGTTTGTTTCTTAAGTTATAATGTTGAAAAAGACAAATGCAAGTAAATAAGGCCAGAAAAATAATGACCAATCATAATACAGTTATTTTCTCATTTCTTTGGACTTAAACGTTTTTATTAGAAAAAAAAATAGAATATGGAAGAGATCGGTATATAATAATGAAAATATTGCCATTAATGAACGAAATTGATTCCAACAGAAGGATTCCCATTAATTACCCCAAGTTTGATTAGAATTTAAACTCTGAGTTTAAACTCTAATTTATCTGTCAGAAATATTTCATAAAAATATATTGAGGATTAATCTGGGAAAATTGATGGGAATTCTTCTGTTGGAATTAATTTCTTTCAATTTTGGCAATATTTTCATTATTTTCCATCTTTTCCTTTCGCATTTAATAAAAAATCCCACTTCAAATGCTCAATTCGATTGATATTTGTAAAGTTCAACAATAAATAACAATTTTCTATAATCGTCTTTTTGGTATTTTCAATGAATTATTTTGAAAATACAGTCGTATTTTTCAAAATTTCACCCGAGTTTTTGAGCTTTTATTAAAATTGAAAAAAATCGCCAAAGAGCAATTCCCATTTTGAAAAATCAAATTGCAAAAATTGTGAATTTGATGACTCAAAAAAACTTCCGCATGACTTTCAACTTTTTCTTCTTTATTTATTACAATAATAAAACGGAAAAAGAGCAAAAAAAGCCTCGCAAATTCAAGCAAACTCTCCCAATACGTGTAATTGCTTTTCGAGATAAAAAAAATACGTGACTATTGACTTCCTTATGTCTATTAACTTCTTCTTAATTTATTTATAATAATAAAACGAAAAAAAAGCTAAAAAAGCTTCGCAAATTCAAGCAAACTCTGCCGACACGCGTAATTGCTTTTTGAGTAAAAAAATACTTGACTATCAACTTCTCTACGCCTTTGTCAAGATCGTTTCAAAATGTTTTTCTTATCAGAACAGCGCCATTTTCACAAGGACAAAAAATGGGAAATCCTCGTATGAGGAAGGATATAACTCTCGGGAATTATATCCTGTGTATGGAGGAATAAAAAATGGATCGTTTCCGTCTTGGGATCAAGAATATAAACTATCCCTTCCTTCTTTCTCTCTCTTTCCATCGTCTCATTCATTTCAAGAGGTTCACCGATATGGCGAACCTCCGTTATCTAATTTTCGATGAATTATCAAAGGATTCCTGATAACACGCACAAGGGTTGGGGGGAGGGGTGGGGGGTTGGCTAGGGGATGATAGTGCGAAGGGAAGGACCGAGACTCTCTCGGGTCTCTCGCTTTTAACGCCCGACCCCTTCGGCATTTTCAATGTATATGCACATATATATATATATATATGATACACATATACAGGGTGTTGAGCAACTAGATAACCTGTAGAGCGCGCCAAGACAAAAAATGAGCTTTTTTAAAAATTGTTATACGATAAAAATTGGCTTAGTTATTCATGTTTAAAGCTGACCGCTGACGGCTCGAATGTAGGAGCAATGCTTCTGGTGAGCCGCGGGGTGGGGGTAACGGTGGGCGTGGCGAGCGAAACCCCCACCAGCAGCATTTCTCCTAGATTCTAGCCGTCATTGGTCAACTTTAATAACATTAATAACCAAGCCAATTTTTATCGTACAACATTTTAAAAAAAAGCTAATTTTTTGTCTTGGCGCGCTTTACACGGCGAACCTAGTCAGGTTATCTAGTTGCTCTACATCCTGTATAACCAGAGAGAGACTATATCGAGAGAATTTTCATCCCTGCCCGGTATTATCGTTCCAATTGCCCCGATTCGCGAATCCACCCCCTCTCGTTTCTCTCTGCGACGGGGAATTATCGCGTTCTCCGTTATAGCCCAAGGGCTGCCATCTGTTTCGATGGCGGAGAGTATCCCTTTCCGACGAAGCCACCCCCGTTCAACCCCCGCCAATCGACTATTTATACGCATATATAGGATCGTGAAGGAACCAAAGTTTATAGCGGTAGAGAGAAAGGGAGGAAAATGCGAGATGTGTCCTTTAATCTAATATCTATGTACGTGTCCCTTAGGGCATTCGTGAACAACCCTCTGGCAAACTTCTTTCTCTCTCTTCCTCCCTCTCTCTCACTCTGTTCAGTTCCTCCCCCGACATTTCAAAATCGTTCCAGCGTAAGCGCGAAAAAGTTTCTCCTTCCCTTCGTACCATCCCCTTTCGCTCGGAGAACTCATTTTTGGTTGTTCGAACATTATCAGCTGGATGGTAACAATTCCCATTGGGCCGTATCTCGATAAGACGATAATTGATGCAAAATCCCGAAAATTCGACTTTGATTCATATTTTAGGGGTGGTTCGATCATATTTTCGATAACTATGTAACAATTTCAAAATGAGAGCGGCAATATTTTCGAGGAGAAATATATGAGAAGAAACGATTAGGGCGATAAAATATGTCAACGATGTAACGATATTTCGGGGGTTGGAAAAGAGGGGATGAAAATATATGTATATTGGGGATCTTGACGAAAATCGAGAGATGCCGGATTTTCTGAGATTCGAGATGAAACTGGAGATAAATTATTCCATTAAGGTATAATTCACCCTCGTTCTACAACCCCCAACCACCCCCTGTACGTATGCTGTACATATATAGGGAAAGGGGAGGCAAAATGGACACTATCAAAAATTATAAAAAAAAATAAAAAATTAGGAAATCAGGGAATTTCAAAAAAAAATCAAAAATTGTCATTTTCATTGTATTAGAAAAAAACCACCCCAACATACTCAACAGTATGCTTCAATAAAATGAAGTGGGGGTAAAACGGCCCCCTACATAATCGTACAAAAAAATTTAGATGACGCACCTACGATTAAAATTGAATTTCGCCAAAAAATGAATTGCAAAAATACACTAAAAAGTTTGATTCAAGTACTTTGGATATTAAGGTGATACAAAATGTCTGGAAGCGAAGGAAATCGTTTTTCTTATGTCCTCTTGAATTTTCGAAAAATAAAATCAGGGTGATTTCCGTTTTGTCACCGAGAATTTTTTTTAAATCTAATAGATAAGAATAGCATTTTTAGATGAACAGCAACGAGTTACACTAACGCAGCGTTTTAGCTGTGTTAGCTTCTTAGCTTCTTATGGTGTCCATTTTGCCCCACCTTCCCTTATATATGGGGATGTGACTTATATCGTAGAGTCTCTCAGCTGTGACAAAACCATCGTAATTTCGCGACTGATGTGACACGCCCGAGCATCAGGTCCTCTTTTGTGGTGTGTTCGTGTATTTGTGTATGTGTGTGTGTGTGTGTGTATGTATGTTGGCTCAGTTATTGGCTACGGATGGCATTATGATGGGGAAAAACGAGGCGTAACGGGGGATATAGAGGAAAACGAGAATGGGCGGCAGTTCCATCTGTCGTCGGTTTCTTTTTCGCTACATAACATTCGCTATATATATAAGGATAATCAGACGTTGTCGGAGTTAACACGAAATGCCCCATATATATGGGGCATTCCGTGTTAACTCCGACAACATCTGATTATCCCACCCTCTGGGATTTGATTCATGATTTCTGATGCAGTTTTAATTAGGCCAATGAAGAGTTCAATTTTTTTAAGATTAAGAATGATAGAAGAATTATTATTATAAAAATTATGAAAATTCTAAAAATTGAGATTAAAAATTATGAAAATTATAAGCTCGCTCTAGGAAATGCTAAAGTGGTTTTGTAATTGTTCTAAGTAATTTCTCACAATTTTGATTCCGCACAAAGTTTCGCTTTCAGAAATTAGAAATTCGAAGTTGAAGCGTCCCCATTTTTTCCCAGATTTTTATAGCACTCTAATCTTTAGCTATAATTTTTTATACGTCATGAGCTCGTGAATTTGTATGGACAACTTTGTCCTTCCGGGAATCTTTTTACATTTCTCGGTTCGAACGTTTTTAGCTGATGAACAAAATATTTTTTTACGGACAAAACAAGGTTTTTTTTTAATTTAAAGAACGTTCAACGTGTCATGAATTAAAGTTTACCCCTTCCTTATTTCGTTTGCTATGAATAACAGGATAAATAAATAGATCCAGAATGAACGGAAATGGTAATATATCCGGTTGCCTTTATATGAGCTCAAGGGAGAAGTCTGTAATTGTAACTGTGAGCGTAAGGTGTCAACAAATATTTGAGAATTTTTTTCACAGATTAAATTAATTATTAAAAAATCGGATTATCGTTATTTTATTAATTATATATTCAACCCAAAAATTAACAGAGATAGAAATATTATCGTAAAGACAAAAAAAAATCTTTCAAAGTTTGAGAATCTCGGCCGTTACAAATATTATCTTTACGACAAAAAAAAATCCTGTCCATTCTTCCATTGATATCTTGGTAAAGAGTTATCAGAAAATTAAAAAAAATGTATCAATAAAAATTTATATAATATCTATGGGGCATTCTATCCCAAATCGGACAGTTTGAAAAACTTTTAATTAATTATTAATTTAAAAAATCTGTTAACAGTGAAAAAGTGTCCAAATTAATTTAAAATGATTAAAAAAATACTAAACAGTAAAAAAAAATTGGAATTCATAATAATTTATTTAAAAAAAAAATTTTAATTTTCAAAAATCGAAAAAAATAGTTATTGAGATCCCACGATCGGACTATTATTGAATAGACCTTAAAAATTATTGAATAGACCTTAAAAATTATTGAATAGATAGATGTTTGAAACAAAAAATTAAAAAATAAAATTAAAAATGACATTCACTTTTGAAAAAAAACTCATTCAAAAACAAGTCGAATATTTTTGTTGTATTCTCTTCTGAAAATGCCATAAAAAACAAAAATTTTGAAAACAAAATTTCAATTTGGACCATTATTAAAGAAGTTTATGACCAAAATACAAAAAAAAAGAGCGGTTTTTTTGTTAATTTAATATCTTTTGAACGGGTGATCAAAGAATTCTCAAAATTTAACAGGAAGGGTCTTTTGATGGGTACTCAAAAATATAAAAAAAATTGAGGAAATAAAAAAAAAAGTTTTCCAAACTGTCCCATTTGGGATCGAATGCCCCATATACAAATTTAGCTATCATTTGCGTAGTCATTTTTTCGTATCATTTACAAAATAGCGCAAATAGAAATACTTTTCATTTTTAGGGCTCTTCTTTTCGTTCAAGCGGGTTTGAAAAATAACAATTATTAAAATTAAAAATCGGCGATAATTAATCTTGAAAAATTGAAAATCGGCTCATAAGACATTACTAAAATTAGTTTTAAAATAAGTGTAACTCAGTCAATTTTCACTAAAAATTCCATCTACATATTTTTGAAAATACTTTAAAGAAAATTCGAAAAAAATTATTTTCACAGTCTCTTTTTTTCTCAAATTTGAATTCTGTGTTCGCACTTCGACACCCAAGAATGGGACCCTCGTTTGTGAAAATATATGGGAAATAAATGTTCATCGGTCACGGTCTAAACGCGCGTCAATGTCACGTTAAACAACGTGACGCGAAGCCCCTTTTGCGCGGTCATTTCTCATCATATGTACCTATAAAATTAGACGTTTTTGTCTGGTCACGTGTTAGGGAATAAACATACATTTTTGAAGTCGAGAAAGTCACCCCTCGCGTGGACGAAAACTACCCTCTCGTCGCGCTCAAACAGTGACGTACTCTCGCAGTTCACTCTTCTGTCGAAAAGGCTGTTTTCCAGCGAGAATTTATGTCCCTCGTTTACGTTCATACGCCAATTATACCGAGAGAGGGCCATGAAGAGTCGTGAATTAACTCGGCGTGTTGAACAAAAATGGCGAGAGGAGAGAACGAAAAAAAGGACTCTGCATGGGATACAGTAAAATTTTATGGCTTTGAAATTTTTTTTTATCGTCCATTCGTTAGTCGTTTGTTCGCAATGATCATTTATAGCCATTATTGCAGAATCAACCGAAAGGAAACATATTCAAAATTTCTAATTCTGCGTCTCAATGAGAAATTTATTAGCAATAAGTTTACAAACGTTATTGCAATATTCGCTTTTTAAAATTGCTGATATTTATTGTGAAACTGCAACAGAAGATTTAAGGCGGTATTCTGGTCTAGAATTTTGAAAAATAATTTTTTTTTGCATATTCTTAATGTTTAGAGGTTTAAGAATGTATCTTCGAAAGGAAATTTTTTAATTCCAATAATTTACGGAGTTTTAGCTATTTTAGTGACGCAGCTTTATTTTTAAGACGTTTTTCTCAAAACTAATTTTTTTAAGTCTGCTGACATGATATCGCAAGTTCTACTCGACCGATTTACTTCAAAATTTTTACCAATCTTCAATGTATAAATTTCTATCATTCCTACCACTTTTGTATCAAAATTGTTTTTTTTACTACTGTAAAAAAATTAAAAACTATGAAAAACGCTTTTTTTTTTGGCTCGGACTGCCATTTTGTGAATTTTTTTTTCGTTTTCTCTGTTTTTTTTTCTTGAACGAATCGAATGCGTTAATTTTTCTGAACGCATATGAAGTTTTTCAGAATTTTCTCTCTATATTGAAATATTATAAAAAACATTCTGAAGTACAAACAAAAAAAATGCCAATTTTGTATATGTTCAGATTTATCGTCAGCTTTGAAAAGTTTCAAAGACACTGGGCCAAAAAATACATAAACACATTCTAAAAATTTCAAAACGGGAATTTCAAAATAGAGAAAATATTCTGAAAAAGTTTATATGCGTTCAGAAAAACTGACACATTCGATTTGTTTAAGAAAAAAAAAGAACTTACCGAAAAATTGTTAAATAATTATTTGTTCGAACAATTTATTAATAACTTTTGAGCAATATCATATTGATAATTGATTATTGATAATTGTTGATAATTATATCATCATTGATAATTGTAACCAGCACGTTCCTTATTTTACCCCCAACTTTAGCAGCTTGTAAATTATTTAATTTACATTTTTTGTTCTCGAATTTTTTTTGTTTATTGTCAAAGTATTATTAAATATTTTGTAAAAAAAGAATGGTAAAAATACGGATATTTTTATCGAGCTCGAAAAAAACGCTGGAAAGGTATGTCTCTAGACCAGAATGCCGCCTTAATGGCATTTTTCGTTTATTATTATTATTTTAATTAAGAAATTAGATATTTAGGGGTTTATTATTGGTTTTTGAAATCTTGAGTTTTGGCGCAAAAAAAGTTAAATGAACTCGTGAGAATGGGGTTGAAGGGATGAACCGCCGAAGAAGGGAGGAAGTGGAAAAAGGACGAGGTCCTTTGGTTTGGGCTGCACCCTGGAGAATAGCCGTTTCATGCATTTTATATTTCATCCGACTTTGATTCTCGAGTCTTCTCGTCTACCTTTTCGTTCTATATCCTTATCATCGTTCTTGCCTCATCCCTCCTTTCGCCCTCTTCTCACCCTCGCCAAGGGAGTAATCCTCAATCTTTAATCGGAAATTATCTTTGGCCATCTCTCGTTTCTACGTTTAATGAATGATATATCTGTATATATATCGTGTCTTTGCTCGGGTGGAATTTGATCGTGTAATTCCGAGCTTTACTTTTCTCCTCTCGATCGCTCCCGCATCTCCGTTTTCTTTTCCTTCTTTTTTTTAACGATATCTTACGCTCGATTTTCCCGTAAAGTACTGTTCTGCACGATGTAACACATTTTTCGAGATATTACGATGCTTATATCGAATATATATGTATATTTATTACGGTCGTAACTGATCCCATGTTTTTCATGATCCCGCGAGATTTGCTCATAATGTTCGTGTGCTCTCCCCTTATATGAACTCAACTACAAACCCAAGATTTTAGCTTTGACCGGAGTAAAGAAATTTTTTAAGGGATGATGGAATGCCTCTGTCCTTTTTCCACCCTCATACGTGTAAATTTTCAAATCAGGGATTTAATCGGGCAATTTACACCTCCTAATCATAATTTTCTCAATGAAAATTTCCACCCTTAAGAGGGTTGTAAGTTACAACTTGTAACCTTAGACCAGTAAAATCAGTGCTTTAATTCAAGAAACTTTTTTTACAAATAATTTTATCATCAACGCATCATTAAAATTCTTTTTTCAAACACATATTTGTACTTCAGGGGATGTAATTTTGGGGATGGATGAGTATTCAAATTCAACCAGCTTTAACCAGAGTTGAACAATTTTTTTAAGGGATGTAAAATAACAGATTATTCGAGGTTTTTTCCCAGAAACCCTGTAATATTTTTCTAACACATATTTTTACTTCAGGGATTGTAATTTTGGGGGTTGATGAGTATTTAAATTTAACCAGCTTTAACCAGAGATGAACAATTTTTTTAAGGGATGTAAAATAACAGATTATACGAGGTTTTTTCCCAGAAACCCTGTAATATTTTTCTAACACATATTTGTACTTCAGGGTTTGTAATTTTGGCGGTGGTTAAGTATTTAAATTTAACCAGCTTCAACCAGAGATAAAGAAATTTTTTAAGGGATGATAACAGATTATTCGAAGTTTTTTCCACGAAACCCTGTTGTAATTTTTGTTGTAATTTAGGGGGTGGATTAATATTTAGGTTTATGCATGAAGATTTTTTTCGCATTTTTTTCCCCGAACAATCTTGAAGAAAAATTCTAAAAATTCCAGCTCTTGATTCCACCCCTCCTAAATTTCTAAAAACTTAATGTAATTTCGAAATTCACCCTCGGAATGTCCCACGAAGGACTTTGATTCCATTTGATGGGATACGTAACACTGTACCGAATTTCATCCCTTACACACTCACCCTGTCGCTAACGTTCGCCTTTCGCCATTTTCACTTCTTTTGTGCTATTACATTGTTCTGTATGTCGTATTCGATCCACGCTCGCTCGAGTCGAATACTCTTTCTCCCCTTCTTTCTCGATTCCCATACGAAAAGCCAAGGGATGTAATGCCCATTTCTTTCTCACTTTTCACATTACATACATCTCTCTCTCTCTCCCTCTCTCTCTCTCTCTCTCTCTCTCTCTCTCTCTCTCTCTCTCTCTCTCTCTCTCTCTCTCTCGCAGGGGAGGAAAAGCAACGGGGGAATGCACCCCCAACGATGCGTACACATTACGCACCCGCACGTTTCCCCTCTTTGATATTCCTTGTGCGAGGAAATACACGAGCAGGTTTAAGGGGGAGCTCGGATGCAGCTGAGACTGCTTTTTCCCTTTACTATCTCTTTCTCTCTCTCTCTCTTTCTCTCTCTTCCTCTCTCTCTTTCTCTCTTTCTCTCTTTATCTCTTTCTCTCTTTATCTCTTTCTCTCTTTATCTCTTTCTTTCTCTCTTTCTCTCTCTCTTTCTCTCTTTCTCTCTTTCTCTCTTTCTCTCTTTCGCTCTCTCTCTCTCTTTCGCTCTCTCTCTCTCTTTCTCTCTCTCTCTCTCTCTCTCTCTCTCTCTCTCTTCTCTCTCTCTCTCTCTCTCTCTCTCTCTTTCTCTCTCTCTCTCTTTCTTTTTTTCTTTATTTCTCTTTCGAGTTTTCGTTCGCCTCGTCACTTGGGAATATTCGCTGTAAAAGTCGACCTTTATGTACGTACACACTTTGTACTTGCTATCTTTGTCGAAAAGGCAAAGAATAAGCTGGAGACATGTATCAAGTGTAAAGTCCACATTGGTGGAAAATGCCATGAAAATTCCCCCGAGGAAATTCACTGTGAAGAGACTCGAAATTAAACTCGTTCTTATGCACCGTTCGTCTCGGTGAGTGTATATGTTTTTCTCTTAATTGCTAATGTTGAATTGCCATTTTTTCTCTTATAAAGTCGCTTTTAATCTCCTGAAGTGGATTCTGCGAGCCATATTCTTCATTAA
Organism: Alloplasta piceator; assembly: GCA_946863875.1. Lineage (NCBI taxonomy): Eukaryota > Metazoa > Arthropoda > Insecta > Hymenoptera > Ichneumonidae > Alloplasta > Alloplasta piceator. The sequence goes on along the minus strand of OX333075.1, from coordinate 50,424,778 downwards.
AGACCACTTTATTCGTAATTATTTATTTTTAATGATTGTTTGTAACGTTCTGCGACGAGCTTTGTGCCTTAATTATTATTCCTTCAATGATTGTTCATTTCTAAGAATATTAGTAAATATTGAATTTGCGTCATACACAAAATTTGTCAATCAATAAATAGCAATATTGCTTTTTATTAAATTGTAATTCTTAGTGCATTAGGCTTGTCTATTATTGGTAATGAATTATTACTAATTTTCGTTTTAATCTGACAATATTCCTCGGGCGAGATTTTAATTATTAAGCAATGGATTATTATTCATATTGTTATTTCCACCATTTTGATAGAGTTCAAGATTAAGGCGGTATTCTGGTCTAGGTATACATTTTGAGCTTTTTGTCGAACTTGATAAAAAAATATATATTTTTACTATTCTTTTTTTTATAACACATTTATTAATATTTTGACAATAAACAAAAAAAATTGTTTATTGGAATTTAAAAATTTCCTTTCTAGAATACGTTGTTAAAGGTCTAAACTTTGAGCATGCGCAAAAAATTATTTTTTTCAAAATTCTAGATCAGATTAAATTCACGATAGCATGTAGATCAAAAAGAAGGGAAAAGCTCGTACGAGAAGTTTTTCGATGATGAGGACGATATTTCAAAATAAGGGTGAAATGGAAAATGAAGATGGAAAGGAAGAGGAAAGGAGCGTGGAATAACAAAAGATTCTTCTGTCGAGAAATCTTTCAGTTGATTTTTTCTGGCTTTACGAAAGTTGCCGCAAAATACTTTGGGGCTAAGGTTTTACCACTTTTTTCCTGCCTCCTCTTTTCTCAATCCCCTCGAGTCTCTTTTTTACGTTCTCTCCTTCTCGAAAATTCACCCAAGTTTTTTTTCTTCCTCATACATTCCTCTGCTTTTACATTCCGCTCAATTTTACTTGGAAAAATCGAAAACTACATAAAATTCAACATAACATGAGTTACTTAGTCCTGGAACTCATGAATCATTTTATTTATCACCCTCGATTCAATTCCGTTTAATTTCAACTGGCAAAAAATTGCTTAAAGAGACGAATTGTGTCTAAAATCAGCAAAATCGTTATTTTTGAAGCATACAAATTCTAGCCCATTTTTTACTCAATCGATTTTCAGAATTTCACCAAAATTCTAAACACGATATTTAACGCTATTTGGAAAAAATACGGTCATTACATTATGCTATAAAAGTGGATCTATCTGCAACAATAAAAAATCAACAAAATTTACAATGGTGAGATTCGAGAAGTTCGACAAAAAATTCATGAATTAACAATTTAAAGTATCTAAATGATACAAAATATTCTGCATGATTCAGATCCTTTTACAAATCCTGATACAGATCGAGTAAAAATTGTACTGGGGGTAAAAATCCACCCCAGTTAAGAGTTTCAGGTGTAAACATCCCCGAGATAATATGAAACGTCAGATTCCAGCTGTGTTTGAAGTTGCTTCTTTCCTGCGCCATGAATCTCGCTTTATTTGGTAATTTTTTTTATCTTAACTTCGAAATTATAGCAAAGAGCGAAGATTAATTTCCGAGGGTAGTGAACTAATTCCTTTTTGTTCCCTCGATCTCGCAAAAAAGCTCATCTTTTCCTTTAAGGATTCATTCTGTTTCTTTTTCTCCTCCTCGGGTCTTCCTCAACCACTTTTAGCACTGTATACATCCATCTATCTATTCGTCCTTTATCCTCTTATATATGGGTAATTCCATGTCAAATCGACCCCTTTTGAACCCGACCCCCTTCGATTTGGCTGAAATTTTTTTTCCTCCTCTACCCTATTAAAAACATTGTTCAGGAAATTTTCAAATTTTCTTTTACCCAACCCAAAAAAAAACTTTTTTTTCAAATAGCTATAACTTCTTCCAACTTCACTGAATGGGATGTTTTTTTTCAAAATTTTCGTCTTTAAATGTAGTTTTCAAAAAAGAATACAAAACAAATTTAAGATATTAAAATCTATGACATTTTTCACTTTGTCGATAAAAATCATCTTTTTCTCGAAGTTCGCCATTTTTAATTTTTTTTTTACTCAAAAAATACTTTCATCAATTCCGGAAAAAACGCCGCTCAACATGGAGAGGGCCGACATTTCCTTCTATTTTTTTCACTTTTTTTGAAAAAAATCAAAAAATTGTCGAGGATTACCACTTTCAATGTTTTTTTTTCTTCTCAATTTTTCAAACTATAAGGTCTTTTATAAATCCTCAAAAATTTTCAGAGTGGCATTTTGTGAAATAAGCCCAGCTGGGACATTTTTTTTTTTCAATCGATAAAAAAATAGAAGGAAATGTCAGCCCACTCCATGTTGGGTGGCATTTTTTCTGGAATTGATCATAGTACTTTTTTAGTGAAAAAAAAATTGAAAGTGACGAATTTCGAGGCGAAAAGATGATTTTTCTCGAAATAGTGATAAATTTCATATATTTTAATACCTTAAAATTTGTTTGTTTTTTTATTCGGAAAGTACATTTAAAGACGAAAATTTCGAAAAAAAAACGTCCCAATTAGTCAATTTTCGAAGAAGTTGAAACTATTTGGAAAAAAAGTTTTTTGTTTGATTAGGTAAAAAAAATTGAAAATTTCCTGAAAAATGTTATTAATGGGGTAGAAAAGGAAAACAAAATTTCAGCCAAATTGAAAGGGGCCGGGTTTAAAAGTGGTCGATTTGACGTGGAATAGCCCATATATGTACGTATATTTGCTCCTGTATACGAGTCATATCCGTTCGGTCCTGCGGGCTAACAAGGCGGAAAAAAAGTATATTAATTGCGAACGCGGCGCTCGCCTTGCGGTTATATTAAATTCTTATGGAAATTTTCTGGCTACCGCGAGGGTCGAGGACTGTGGTGGATATTTTTTCGTCCATCCGAGAGAAAGGACGAGGGGTGGCGCCGCGAGCGCGGGGGAGGAAATATTGTACAAGGCCCTCGCGACTCGTAAAGTTGGCTATTGTGTTATAAAAATCTAAATAATTTCAGCATCTTGAGGAGAAGAGTAAGAGTTCAGAAAGAGGGAGCAAAAAAAGATCCCTCCCTTGTACTTCTCTCGAGTTGGCAGTGGGAAAAGCATAAGTTGGTGTGAGTGAACAGAAATAGGGAGAGAGAGAGAGAAGGAAGGGTCAAAGAGCTTTTGCGAAGAAGCAAAACGAAAGCCAGAGCCAAGAAAATCCTCCTTGCGGATTTTTCTCTCGACGAAAGTTAAGAAAAAAAGGGCCAATCAGATATTCAGATAATGTTTACGAAATCAGTGTACTTTGGACGATCTTATGACTTTTTTATTCTCCTCCTTTTATTCTTTGTTATACATTTGTATTGTATGGGAAATTTTATGTCGAATCAGTCTTGAAGTCAATTTTTTAATTATGGCGTTTGGTAATTGATAGATAAAATAATTTAGATAAAATAATCGATAAAATTATCTATAATTATAGACAATTTTGATAATAATTAGACATTTGGATTTTATCAAGTGTTTTCGTTTTTGCAAAAATGGCGCAAATACTTCGCTCAGTGGAAAAAAATATTGCATTAGAATTTTATGAATAAATAATACAGTGACACTGTTGAATTTGGCAAACATTCATTAAAGATTTTTAATTTTATAAATTTTTCAATTCTCTAAAAAATTCAGCATACGTCGTAATTTTATCAATATTCAAGATACTGCACTGAATTTTTTAAAAACACTTAATATAATTATTAAGTTTATTAACCATTGATTTTTATGAGAATCAATCTGAGAGCTGCAATGTCATGAAATTTTGAATTGAATGAGAAATAAATTTTTTTTTTGAAAAATGCATCATACCTCGTAATTTTATCAATATTTAATATATTCCACTGAATATTTTAAAACATTAAATATAATTATTAAAATTTTTCATTATTAAATTTCACGAGAATCGATCGAAAAGTTGCATTTTCATGAAATTTTTTAATTAAAAAAAACATGTCTAATAAATTAAATGTCTAATTAATTGGTACAAATTCCACGAGTTGGAAATTTGCAAATTGCTTCCTTAATATTTTTCTTTAGTTTATAAAGCTTTCTGAGGAAGTCGGAGAAATTTTCAATAATTTAATTATTAATAATCTTTAAAGGATGTTGAGTCTCAAATTGCAAATGATGAGAAAATTCTGAAAATTTGGTATGTTTTTGGATGAATTATTTAAGAGGTCGTGTAAAAATTTAACGACGATTAGGAAGCTCGTTATCGAACAATTAACATTAACAAATTAAATTAAATTAAATGCAGTCTTATGGAAACTGAACTTTGCAAGAAGTTTTTTTTGACCTCTCAATTATTTAATATCGACACTATATTGAAAGCAACGGAAACAAAACGAAGTTTATTGATAAAAATTTTTTTTATTCGTTTAAAAAATTGTTCTTAACAAAATGTTAATATTTTAATAACGAGCTTCCTAATCGTCGTGAAATTTTTACACGACCTCTTAAATACTTTATACAAAAACATACCAAATTTTCAGAATTTTCTCATCATTTTTCATTTTAACCCTTAAGGAGGTTGAAGTAATGATGACGGAATTCTGAAAATTCAATATGTTCTTACATGAAGTATTCAGGAGGTCGTGTTAAAATTTCACGACGATTGAGAAGCTATTTATTGAACAATTAACATTAAAAGATTTCATAGGGACTCAACATTCTTAATATTTCCATTGTATATATTTTTTCAATATTTTCATTCCTTTTATATATTCCCAATTTTTTTAATAAAGCTTTCTAACGAAGTCAGAGTAATTTTCAATAATTTAATTATTAATCATCTGTTAAATTATTAACCTGAGCTCGATTTGACTTGAAATTGCCCATAGAATATTCTCTCTAGCTTTATTATATTCGTTGTAGGTTCTGCCTATACTTTTTGTCCCTCTCTGTTAACCTCATAATAAAACTAACCTGGGACTCAACCTCGGAGCTTTTTCAACCCTTATTTCTTCGCATTGCTGTCTTTCGCTTTGCTTCTCCCCTCGTTCGGGTCCTTCCATCTTTCGCACGTGTCCCATTCGTTTCTTCTCCTGCGGGAGTTAACGGCCAACTTTCCATCTTCCCGGAGTTAACAAAATTCGGTTACAAAGTTCGAATGACGTTATATATCCAGTCCTCTTTTCACCTTATCGTTTCCCCCGTCGCTTTTTCCTTCTCTCTTCGACGTTCTCTTCCAAGCACACACTGCATTAACCTTTTTTTTTCTTTCATCCCTCTTTTCCTTCGCGACCTCCCCTTCCGGAAGTCTCGCACTGTGTCGTCGAGCTTTTCCTGTCTTGTTAAAAAAAAAAAAAAAAAAAAAGAATCGTCCGCAGCGCCACGTGAACGCGCACAACCGGAAATAGCAAAATACCAGCCAGTTCTTCCCCCCCCCCTTCGTTATGCTCTTATCCGATAAACCACAAAATTGTCTTCTTCTTGCCATCACGATGACACTTTTCACTCTCGATAAACTTGTTTTCCCGCTCGGCGTGAAATAAATCTAATAATCGTTCAACTCAATATCGTCCGACACTCTTTATTTTAACTGCAAAGAAAATAGAAAAAAATTGACGCTGATATAATTTCAATTCTCACTCGGATAAACGACAATTGAAATTGTACTTTTTCAAAATCAATAATTGAGAATTATTTTGTTTTAATTAAGAATATAATTACGAACGACGATTGGAATTATCTTTTTTTTTTAAATCGATAATTAATAATTATCTTACATCAATTAATAATTGAATTACCTTGGATAAGCGAAATTGTGAGTGACTATATTTAAAAGGTGCGTCGAGTTAAATAATTGAAATATTCCATTTTCGGGCCTAGAGGATTCAGGTTTGAGATGTAATATCCCCAGAATATTGATTTCAAATTCGAGGCGATCAAATTCGAAATTTAAAATCAACTGAGTTGTATTAAGTTTGGGAAAATAAATATTGAAAAAAATACCTGGAAATACTTGAAAAAGTATCGATCGAAAAAGGATAATCATTGAAAACAAATTTTTTCCTAAAATTGTTTTAATTGGTGCATTTAACAATTGGTAATTAATAATAATTATTTTTAATTGTTAATCCATCTGAAAAAATACCTGGAAATACCTGAAAAAGTATCGATCAAAAAAGGATAATCGTTGAAACCAATTTTTCTCTACAATTGTCATAATTAGTGCAATTAACAATTGCCAATTAATGATAATTTTTGTTAATTGTTAATCCACTGAATCGTGGCAAAAATCAGAGGGTTCGTTTCATCAAGCGATTTTTAATCCTCTTTCCAAGAATTCTATAAAACGAGATTGATCGTGAAAACTCTTTCATTAGAATTTCTTCGCAATCGATCATTGTTGTTTGGAAAAGAAAATTTTCTGAACAATCGTGATGTATCGTTTATGTAAGGAGAAAGAAGAACGAAGTATTATCGTGATCGAAAAGTTGAGTTTACGAGTTTCCGATCGTAATTTATGCGCGAGTCGATCTTTTCCTTGAAAGAAGAAAATAGAGACCGAAATGGGGGATGAAAATTGTGGCGTAAGAAAGTGATAGCGAGTGGTATAAAAACAAGAAAGCATGATTCACACGTGACGCCCGAAATTTTTTTTCCCCTCGTATAATAATACGAGAGAGAGAGGGAGAGGGAGAGAGAGAGAGAGAGAGAATCGTGCTTATTAGCAAAAATTCTCTTTTCATTATGACCCCTCTTGGCTTTTTGGGTTCACCCCATATCGAGGGAAGCAGCTTGTCCCCTTGTGTTCCAGACCGCTTATATATTTTTCTCTCTCTTTGTTTCGAGAACTTATGGACCACAATATTGTAGGATGAGGCTTCAGGGGTGGAATAAAAAAAGCTCTGTCCTTTCTCCCTTTTTGGTGGCTTCAAAAGAGAGAAAAATGCCAAAATTACTGTCTTCAGTATGGGAATCCCTTGCCCAAGGGTGCTTTTTCATCCCCTCAAGTTTTTAGGATCCGAAAATTTAAATTAGCACCCCTGAATCTAGGGCTAGAAAAAGATAACGTTGAATGTCGATGAGATTCACATTTTTTCTATTTTAAGGGTAGTTTCTTTTTAGGGGTAGTTTCAAGAATTGCCCAAGCATGCTTTTTTATCTCCTCGAGTTTTTAGGATCAGAAAATTAAAATTAGCACCCCTGAATCTAGGGCTAGAAAAAGATACCGTTGAATGTCTATGAGATTTATATTTTTTCTATTTTAAGGGTTGTTTCAAGAAACGCCCGAGAGTGCTTTTTCATCCCCTCGAGTTTTTAGGATCCGAAAATTAAAGTTAGCACCCCTGAATGGAGGGCTAGAAAAAGATAACGTTGAATGTCGATGAGATTCACATTTTTTCTATTTTAAGGGTAGTTTTTTTAGGAGTAGTTTCAAGAATTACCCAAGGGTGCTTTTTCATCCCTTCAAGATTTTAGAATCCGAAAATTTAAATTAGCACCACTGAATCTAGGGCTAGAAAAAGATAGCGTTGAATGTCGATGAGATTCACATTTTTTCTATTTTAAGGGTAGTTTTTTTAGGAGTAGTTTCAAGAATTATCCAAGGGTGCTTTTTCATCCCTTTGAGATTTTAGAATCCAAAAATTAAAATTAGCACCCCTGAATCGAGGGCTAGAAAAAGGTAACGTTGAATGTCGATGAGATTCACATATTTTCTATTTTAAGGGTAGTTTTTTTAGGGGTAGCTTCAAGAATTACCCAAGGGTGCTTTTTCATCCCCTCGAGTTTTTTGGATTCGAAAATTAAAATTAGCACCCGTGAACCTAGGGCTAGAAAAAGATAACGTTGAATTTCGATGAATTTACATTTTTTCTATTTTAAGGGTCGTTTTTTAGGGGTAGTTTCAAGAACGAACCGATAGAGATGGCGAAGAGATATGCCAGCGATTGCACGAAATCGGAATATTCCTCTTAACAATATTTCTCTTTCCGTTTCTCCTTCTCTCTTTCTCTCGCTTTCTTAATTGGAATTACAAATATGATAAAGGGTTTCGTCGGATCGCGGCGGTCTCAAGAGCGTGTAAATATATAACTGCGAATTAAACGATGAGGCTACCCGAGAATATATGTATATGTATATATGAATGCATATATTAAGAAACAATTTATTCGGTGTCTGGCAATTTCTGCTGTTCAACACGAAGACTCTCGAGGTCCTTCGACTTCTATAACAATTTTCTCTCCTTTGCGCTGAATTTCTTTCTTTTTATTTCGTCTCCTTCTCGACACTCACGAACGTGATTGCATATTCAGCAGTGACGATTAGAAAAAGTGAATTGACGAAAATTTTTTTTTTTCTTCATTGATTATATTTCTGGTGTAGCAAAATCATTCTTAGATTTCGTTTATTACGAACAAGTGAATAATAAGTAAAATTGATATGTGATAATTGACAAAAGACATTGCATATTTATTGTTAGTAGCGACGATTAGCAAAAGTCAATTGACGAAAAATATTTTTTTAGTTTTTTTTTCACTGATTATATTTGTGGTGTAGCAAAATCACTCTGAGATTTCGTTTATTATGAACAATTGAATAATGAATCAAATTAATATTTGAAAATTGACAAATGAAATTGTATATTTCGTAGCGAATATCAGTAAAAATCAATCGAAGGGAACTATTTTTTTTTCAATTCTTTTCGGTGATTATGTTTCTGATGATGATGATTGTATTGAAATATTGGAAAATAAATATACTTGAAAAAATCAATGATTACAAAATTAGAAGAATAGTTTAATATTAAAAAAATTAATAAATAATCAAAAGTGACAAGAGAATATTTTTGTAGTTAGTATCTGGCTGTGAAAAATGTGCTCAATCGTGCTTTTTAGTACCATTTAATTTAATTTCTGGAAAAGATTGAGTTCTTTTTGCGCATTAAATTTTTTCGGCTCTTTCGCGCGCTCTCTGGACACGAATAATATCTGTCGAGTTTTTGGAACCCCTTAAACTGTATACATTATACAAAATATTCATATTCAGCCGTTATTATATGTATATATGAGGCATTCCATACCGATTCGACCTGGGTCTGACCCTTCACCTCTCCGATTTCGTCCGCAGTTTTTTATGGTTTTGTGGTCCCTCGGAGGAGCACTCAAGATTTTTTTCAAATTTTTTTGGAGCGATTTGACTTAACAATAATTTTATAAACAAAGTATTTTTAGCCCAAATTTAAAAATCTTTAAAAAATCACAAAAATCCCGTTATTCATATGAAAAATTTCAAGTATTGAGCCAAAGTCGACGGGGATTTCCTACTGTTTGTAATAAGCTTTTTCGAAAAAAAAAATCAAATAGAAGGAGGACCCTGAATTGAGTGGGCCGTTATCCAAACATTTTTGTATGAAATGACGGTGTTAAAAAAAATGTTTTAATAAGGGCCCACTCAATTTAGGTTTCTCTTTCTATTTTTGTTAAGTTATTTTTCGCTAAGCCTTGTTATAAGCAGAAGAGAACCCGTACCCACTTTAGCTCAACGTTTGAAATTTTGCATATAAAAAAAGAGATTTTTGTGATTTTTTTCATATTTTCAAATTTGGGTTAAAAAAATTTGTTTATAAAATTATAGTTAAGTCAAATCGCTCCAAAAAAATCTGAAAAAAATCCTGAGTGCTTTTCAGAGATACTACAAGCCCATAAAAAATCGTGGACAAAATCGGAGGGGTCAGGCCCAGGTCGAATCGGTGTGAAATGCCTCATATACATATATAATGTTCTCTGTATCTAATAAATAGCGTAGGGGTATGTGTGTTTTTTTTTGCTGCAGACTTACCCCTGCAGAGATATCATCCTACCCTCTCGCGGATAAAGAAAAATAATGGCATTTATTTTCTCCACTTCCTTTGTTTATTATGCTTGAGATAAAAAAAAGGAAGAAAATCTCCCCCTGCAAATCTCCGTTTCTCAGTAGCTCATGTTATTTTTTGGCATAAAGATAACGTAAAATTCCAAATTATTTTACGAGAATATATATTTTTCCAGAACAAAACAAAATCGTCGATCAAAATAATACAAACAATATTATCCTTACAAATACACAATGGGGAATAATTAACATCTGCTATTAAAAATAGTCTATTCCATGGCTGCAATAAAAATCAATGAATAAAACAAATGAAAATAAAAATGAATAATAAATAAATGGAATAAAAATAAAATCGCACCTAAAAAAATGAAAAAATTTCGCAGTTTTTCAACTACAATTTGCAATAATTATTAATGATGGATCCATGAATGTTAATTATCGGAAAAAATTGAAGATGTTGAAAATGTTGCGGAATAATTTCAACGATTTTTTTTTCACGCGAATCCTAGTCGAAGTTTAACCGCGGAAACTTCCAGCGTCGTCGTCGAGGATGTCTTCAACGTCATCCTCCCTTTTCCCTCTTGCTCGCAATTCGCATTGCCCGCCGATCCTTCGTCCTTTCACCCGCGGATAAGAGGGTCGAGAGGTTAGAGGGGAGGTGTCAAGCATATATATGGGGCATTCCCCGTCAAATCACGCGGTCATCGGCCTGAACGCCTCGGATTTCGATGTCCAATGAATCGTGGGTTTCGTTTGGCCCAAAGTATGACCTCAAATTTTTAGAAATTTTCATTTCATTTTTTAGTGGTTTCCCGAGCTAACAAATCATTGAATTAAGGGAAAACATAAAGAGTGGTCTTTTTTCCGAGGGGGTCAGGCCGATGACCGCGTGATTTTCCGTGGAATGCCCCATATATATCTATAGATACAATTATATGTACATACATATTTCCTTCAAGGATCAAGGGAGGCGCGACTTTTTCCCATTCCTCTCTGCAATCCTGGGGGTTGCGCTGGAAGGTCCGGGAAGACCCGACGCCACTAACTTATAAATATGATAATGCGCGAACGGGGCAAAGCAGGAGTCGCGAAATAGTCCCTCTCGAGGAACAAGGTCGGGGGTTTTCGAAAGGGGGATGAAAGATAGGAAATTATGGAGGATGCAGAGAGGGATGGATGAGTGTTGAAAGGTGTTGGACTCGAAAGTCTTCGTTTCGCGTTTTCTTCGCATCGAGTTCTTCCTTCGCCACTCCGTCCATTTTACTCTTCTCTCCTCTTCTTCTTCCTTTGAATCCCATATATTTTCTCACCCATACATTTTACACACAGTTTTGTATATCCTTGTACACAAACTTTCACCACCTCGAGCTTTTCATCCCCTTTTCATCCCCTTTTCATCCCTCCATCACGCGTCTCTGCATCGGCGTCCTTTTTCCTTGCCTTCTTCTCGCTTATCTCGTACGCAAGCTATTTCTCGTTTCGTATTCTTTTCTTCGTCCTGCGAGCTTTTATCACCCTGTCATCCGGATCCTTGCATCCCCCCCCCCCCTTTCTTTTACCTCTCTCTCTTTCTCGCGCTTTCTCCCTCGTAATATTGGAAGTCTGCAGATGGGAATTAAAGTCTTCCGAGACTCTCGTCGCAGACGCGCCATCTCAACACTGAAGAAAAAAAAAAATTGTTGAAAATGCAAAAATTTGTTTCACTCAACCAAATATTTGTTTCCGGACGTTCAACTCGATCATTTTGGTAATTCAACAAAATATACAGTGGAAGTTTTAGTTAAATCGTTGTTTGAATGGGCAAAGTTTCAGTTCAATCAAATAAAAATTTGTTATTTGGGTTAAAAGCTATTTTAAGGTACTTTCATCAATTTTCAATGAGTTTTTTGGGATCCAAGGGGTTGTTTTTGGATTCATTTTATGGATTTTTCAAAGCAGATTTCATTATCGTGAAAAGCCTACGAAATCGTCGTTGCGACTTTCCGTTTATTGTCGTAGGAAAATTCAGGTCGATCCAATTTAGAGTCGACGAAAGCAAATTTTTGTGGCTCGAAATAGACGATTCCGTTTCGCACACAGACTTTTTTTTATTTTTTCGTAGATCAACCTTGAACGCGTTATTTTCGCGAGTTAGAAAGACACGAATCTATGAAACTTTCATTGGAGGATCGAGTCGAGTCCCCGGTGTCGTTTTCGCCGTGACGCAGAGTTGGTCAAAATTTAGCACAGCATTTTGGGTTTCCCCTCTCTTTTTTCGGTCGTACAATGAACCACAAGCGGATGAGTGTATTTTTGGCCGCAGAGCTCGAGTATGTAAATCACTTTGGGGGAAGGAAAGAGCCGCATCTGCGAATCTGCTTGTGCCCATCATTTCGAAGAACAAAGAGCTTTTTGAGCTCTAAAAATGACGCTAATTACCAGAGCATAATTAATGCTGAGATAACGATTATGATAATCCAGTGTGTTTCATTCAAAGTTTCTGTTAATGTTTTTTTTTAGGTTAATTTTAATGAGACTGCAAATTTTGACATGAGCGAAGTTTTTCAAAAAAAGAACCACTTTTTTTTAGCTTAGCACACTTTGATTGCCATTGCAGCATATTTTCTCCGTCAGGAAAATAACTACTTTTTTAAATCTCTTCTTTAAGCAGTTTTGCCTATTCGAAATTGAGAAATTGTGTGATTTTCAATAATTTTTTTGGTCGCTCGAAGAGTATTTATTCACATTTACAAAACATCAAAAAGTCCACGCAGACCATATTTTAATTGTTAATAATTAATTTTTTGCATGGAAACACATGGAAAAATTAAGTCATCAAGATTTTTGGCACGGCTTATCGAAAATCAAAATAAAAAAATTAAAAGCAAAAAATCAAAATTAAAAAATTAAAAGCAAAAAATCAAAATAAAATATTGTGTCCTGAAGAGAGGATTTGGCGAAATTTTGATTTCAAGAAGAATCACAATTCTATAAAAAAAAAAGTGGACTGATTTTTATTTATGTGGCAAGCGAAAAAAAATCGAACCAAAATAAAAAATCGACCACCACAAAAATTTAAAAAAAAAAAAAGTTTTCAAGATAATTGCACTATCAATTTCAGTTCTATATTTTTCGTAGTTAAAAAAAATAATTATTCTGAATTTACATAACTTTTCAATCTGTCGTCGGATTCTAAAGAAATTTCGAGAAAATATTTTGAAAATTATGCAAATTAAAAGAATGCTGTTAAAGAGAAATCTGTTCCACCGACTTGAGTTTAATTTCGTAATTAATTAATCCTTTCACGATGATCCTGAAATTCTCAAAATAATTGGAGTTTTGAAAAAATTACCTCTGAAGAATGAAAATTCCACTTGATTGATGAATCAAATCCCCATTACCATAATTGAATGTCTGGTGACTCTGCATTTTTGAAATACGTTTTCAACGTCCATTCAAATCAGACTCTGATGAGGATTTCAACAGATTGGAACAGATTTTTATGTGACTTATTAGTGGAAATGATGGCTGAATTGTGAGACTGAGATTCTTGGCTAGGAAATCATTGAATGTTGCACGAGTCTTTGAATCTGTTGAGAATGATTGTCCTGACGACTGGATGCACACGATAACGCTGCAGCCTCCACTCGGAGTGTTTGATCCCTCACGATATGTATATATATTAGGGTGGGCCAAATAAAATGACTAATTTTGTTTTTCCTCGATATAATGAAAAATGTATTGTTTGGAATCTCAAAGAAACTCTCTGCAAGTATTAGCCCTTTATATTTAAGGTATGAGGTTCCTCATCGCAAATGTTTATTTCCCATTTAAATAACAGGACATTTTTTTTTTTAACTTTGGAATTTTATTAGACTTGAACCGTTGAGGTCAGGAGAGTTTTTTTAGCACATTTTTGTCGAACATTTGATGCTCTACAAAAAAGCTCTCTTGTGTTCAATCGATAAAACGAACCGTTCAAAAAATAATCGGTGGTAATAAGTGATAACTATCACCGATTTTGAACGGTTAGTTAGTACTAATTATCACCGATTATTTTTTAAACGGTTAGTTTTATCGATTAAACACGAGATCGCTTTTTTCCTAACCTCAACGGTTAAAGTCTAATAAAATTTCAAAGGAAAAAAAAATTTCTATGTTATTTAAATGGGAAATGAAAATTTGCGATGAGGGACCTCTTAATTTAAATATGAAGGGCTAAATACTTGCAGAGGGTTTTTTCGAGATGCCAAAAAATACATTTTTCATTATATCCAGAAAAAAAATTAGTCATTTTATTTGACCCACCCTAATATATATATGGAGCACTGTAGATATCACTACAGTGCATCAATGTTCTATTCGCGTGTACAGATCCATAGGAGCATAAATTCCTTGTATCCAAGGTACAGGTTGACGAGTAAACTCTCCAGAGTGCGACATATATTCCTTTGATCGTACGTCAACGAGTGAGGGAGGATATCAGGGAGAAGCAATGGCGACAAACCATAAGTACGTCCACGATGTTATACATGTTACATGTATATGGGGTTTTCCAAGTAAAGTCAAGCAAAGTTTTTTCAAATTTGAGAGAGTGAGGAATTAAATTTTCTATGGGACTCAAATTTGGATCACAATTTTTATTTTGGCTATCAAGGCTAAAAGAGAAGTTATTTCTAAATTTTTTCCATTTGGAAAATTATTTAATATAATTTTTTTTTCAATAAGAAAATTCTCAAAATTTATTTTGAAAAACATAGGGATAAAAAATCTGCCTAAAAATATTACAATTTATAAGCGGTTGGTGAGAACTGGACATTTTTTATAGGATTGAAGCTGTTTTGAGACAGTGATTTTTTTCTGTTTTTTAAAAATTTATTTATTGTCTACTGAAGACAATTTAAAAAAATAAGAAATTTTTTTTTTTTTTTAAGACATAATGCTTTTTAAGGCGTTTTCAATCCTCACCCCCTCGAATTTCGTTCAGGATTTTTTTCGACTACTAAGCCTATAAAGGACTCAAATTTTTTTCAGATTTTTCCATCAGTAGTTTACTTTTTTTTTAATTCTCGAAATTTTCAAATTCAAAAATCTGCCAAAAAATATCACAATTTCGATTGAAAGCTTTTCTCACGACCGTCATTTTCATCGGTTTTTTAAATTTATTGTTCATCGAAGAAAATTAAGAAAATAATTAAAAATAAAATAATAATTTATAAGAAATAATAAATAATAAAAATTAAGAAAATAACAAATGGGGAAAATATTTTTTTTTTTCAAATCATGTCCTTTCAGCCTTAATTTGGGTGTGAGGCAGCTTCGTGTGAGTTGAAGGTTGATTGAGTTCATTTGGAATGCTCCATATAAATGCCTGTGTCAGGTTGACTAGACGAACATTACACGGCCCTCTGCCATTACAATAATTAGTTCGGTCATTTAGAACTCCCCGTGATGTTGCCTCAGTAATGGATACTCGTACAGAAATCGATACGTTGCAAAAGGGCGCAATACCCATCAATTCACACGTTTAATTTTGACATTTGCGACAATGTGCTCGTCAAAATATCGTGAGTGACATCATTCGCTGTTGACATGGGAACGAGGAAGATCGCGCCCTCGTGTGCCAACATGATTTTAATCATTTCAAGTGGTAACATGAAACACAAACGTGGAAAAAAACTAAAAATTTCATTTTCAATACCTTTAGAACTTGAGAGTCTCTTAATAGTCTTTAAGGGGTTATACGCAGTCAGGATATTCAAAAAATCAATTTTTAAAAAATT
Organism: Alloplasta piceator; assembly: GCA_946863875.1. Lineage (NCBI taxonomy): Eukaryota > Metazoa > Arthropoda > Insecta > Hymenoptera > Ichneumonidae > Alloplasta > Alloplasta piceator. The sequence continues at coordinate 50,409,165 of OX333075.1, read as the reverse complement.
TTATTTTCGTAAGTTAAGAATATCAGAAAATTTTACGTCATCCACCAAATATTTTCAAAATTATAGACATATTCGTAAACCCGTAATTATTATATGTAAAGTACTTTTGAAACTTTGATCGCGTTTTTCTCAAAACTGTGTTTTTGAAGTCAGTGAGCAAGATTTCTCAGACTAACCGATCAGTCTCAAATTTTTGCGCGAGTTTTATAAATATATTTTTCAGTCATTAATCGAAGGTTTTTTTTTACCGATAAATATTTTCCATTTTATAAACAATGTAAGGCAAAAATTTGCATCAAAAATCGATTTTTTTTTTTTTTAGAATTCGCCATTCCATTTAAAATAGATATTTTGCTTATTCCTTCAATTAAATTCTAGATTATACTTTTAATTCACGAAATATTTTTTATTTTTTTGTTTGGGATGATCCAATCCATTATTTTTTAAAAAGGAAAATTAAAAAATAAAGTTTACACAGTTACAAAAATATGTATATCAAAGTTTACATAATAAGTTTAAATAAATGAAAGTTAAAATAATAATTAAATTGAAATGAAAAATAATAATTTTTTTAAATGGATATTTTGATCCATTTTTTTACATTTTTTATTTTATAATAAATTAGAAGTAAAAATTATCATAAAAAATTAATTTTTTTTTGTTGAGACGTCGCCATTTAGTTGAAAATAGATATTTTGTTTATTGCTTCTATTAAATACAAGATTATACCTTAAATTAACGAAATCTTTTCGGATTTTTATTTAGGATGATCGAATCCAGAAATATCGTGTTCACCACAAGACTCATTTTCAGATGACCTTCCTGAGGTCGGCTACGGCGTCTTTGAGAATAATTATTTTTTGAAAAGAAAAATTTCAAAATAAATTCAATAGTTACAAAAATATGTATATAAAATTTCACATTAATAAATTTAGATAAATAAAAGTTAAAATAAACAGAAATCAAAAATAAATAAATAAAATTGATCACAATAGTCGGTACGAAATGGAGAAGAAAAATTTCTTCTATTATTTGAGAGAAACTCCTGACTCAAATTTTCAAGGCATCGGAAACAAAATCATCGTATAACGAAGTTTTTTTTTCTAAGAGAAGAGAGATCTAAAATTTCGCGTTGATTAAATTGTAACTGATAGTCGAGAATTCGACTCACAGTCCCATCGAGTCAATTTCAATTAGCCTCGAACTTTCGGAGTAGCGCATCCATTAATATACGTGAAGGAATATGTCGCTATCCGATATATTTTCGATCCATGTACATAAATGCATAGAAATAATATATACGATCCTTTTGAGCCTCTCTCTAGAGCCAAAGGGAGTGGCAAAGTCCTCTGATAAACCACCGAGTGTGGCGATGGACTCTCGGTGGTTTGCTCATTCATGTGTGCACTCTCTCTCTCTCTCTCTCTCTCTCTCTCTCTCTCTCTCTCTCTCGCTCTCTCTCTCTTTCTCTCTCTCTCTCTCTCGCTCTCTCTCTCTTTCTCTCTTTCTCTCTCTCTCTCTCTCTCTCTCTTTCTCTCTCTCTCTCTCTTTCCCTCTCTCTCTCTCTCTCTCCCTTTCTCTCGCAAGAGAAAGAGAGAGATAGTTAAGCCTTTTTGCCCTTTACCGTACATTTCAATTTCATTAGCGCGGCTTAGAGATATCCCGCGGCCGCAGCAACAGAGAGACTTCGATCTCTCTCTCTTTCATCCCTTCATCAACCTCCCCATATTCGTATACATGGACTCTGCGGTCGAAGTTCTCTCCCGTTTCTGGTAATATTCTCTCTGGATCGTGCTCCGCAAGCCTTTTCTTCCCCCGCATCCCAACCCTTCCTCCTCTTCCTCTCCCCACTCCCTCCCTCCCTCTCTCTCTCTCTCTCTCCCCCTTTCTCTCTCTCTCTCCGCACTCTATTTATTCACTCGCGTAATTCACAACCGGAAGGTGCTCACCGACCGGAAACGTATACACGCGAATCTCTCTCTCTCTCTCTTTCTATCCTTCTCACCCTCCCCCATTCGTGGCCATTGTTGTCCGATATATATTCTCCGCAAAATCTCTCTTTCTCCCTGTAACACGCTTTTATGCATTCCCAATCGCTCTCCCTCCCAGCCTCTCTCTCTCTCTCTCTCTCTCTCTCTCGGACGTTTCGCAACGGCAACCAATCAACCCGCGAAAACCAAGCGCGTTTCGTCGATTCCGCGACTAATGAAAAAAAATATATGGGGCGTTCCGTCACAAATCGGACAGTTTGAAAAACTTTTTTATATCACTCAGTACAAAAATGGACGCTTTTACGTCCGCAAGCGGACGTGAAAAAGTTCATATTGCACCTCATGATATAAAATATCGTACATCACTCAGCGTAAAAACATTTTCTGACGACGAGTGTGAGTTTGCAGGACGAGCCGAAGGCGAATCCTGCAATCACACTCGTCAGAAAATGTTTTTACGTCCTCGGGATGTAATGTACTATTTTTTATTTTCGCAAATTTTTTATATTTTTTAGTACCCATCAAAAGATCCTTCTTGTTAAATTTTGAGATTTTTTTGATTACCCGTTTACAAGATATCAAATTGAAAAAAAAAACCGCTTTTTCGGTTTTTTGGCAATAACTTCTTTAATAATGGTCCAAATTAAGTGTTTATTTTTTCAAAATTTTTGTGTTTTATGGCCTTTTCAGAAAAAAACATAATAAAATATTCGATATTTTTTTTTAATGAGTTTTTTGAGTTTTGAACTTTGAATCGTATTTTTAAAAGTGAGTGACATTTTAATTTTTTTAATTCTTTATTTTATTTTAAACTTCTATCTATTCAACAACTTTCAAGCCTATAGTCCGCCCGTGGGCCCTCCTTAATCATTATTATTTTTTCTATTTTTAAAAATAGAAAAAATAAAAATTGGAAAGCATTATGGATATCAATTTTTGTTACTGTATACAGTGTCTTGTTTCCATGATTTAGAATTTATTTTGAAACATTTTTATTGTTAACAGAGTATTAAAATTAATAATTAATCGTTAAGTCTGTTTATGAACGATAATAACAACAGTTTTTGTTTATTCACGTATTCTTTTGAAAATTTTACATATACGATTATTTCCTGAATTAGAATATTCCCTTGCCAATACGTTTCCGTTGCTCATTGGAATAATTGAATTAAAGTTGTTGAATAGATAAAAGTAAAAAATAAAACAATTTCAAAAAAATCAAAATATGTACTCACTTTAAAAACACGATTCAATTAAGATTAAACCCCAAAAAACTCATCCAAAAACACGTCAAATATTTTTTTTTACTTTCTTTTTTCTGAAAAACTACGAAAAACAAAATGTTTGAAGACAAAAACACTTAATGTGGAAAATTGAGGAAATAAAAAAAAAGTTTCTTACACTGTCCGATTTGGGATGGAACGTCCCACATATATCCCTGCCCTCAAAAAAGTTCTTTTATACATTGTCAACAAAAAAATCATCATTTCGAATTACACGATACGGTTGCGCTAAAAAATGAAAACAAATGAAAAATCCGGAAAATCCTGTCCGATTGATCGAGCGTTATTTTCCCATTTGAAAAAAAAAACGCAAGATAGAAATTTGTAACGCGACTCTCGCGATAAACTTTCGAATTGTTGATTGAAATAGAAAAAAATAGAAAAAAAAATGCATTGACGAGAAAAAAAAACTATTTAAAGGAGTTAAGACCAAAAAACCGAAAAAGGGAGGTTTTTAAAAAAATTTAATATCGTGTGAACGTGTAATCGAAAAAATCTCAAAATTTTACAGGAAGGGTCTTTTGATGTGTAGTAAAAAATATAAAAAAATTGAGGAAATAAAAAAAAAGTTTCTTACACTGTCCGATTTGGGATGGAACGTCCCATATATATCCCTGGCCTCAAAAAAGTTCTTTTATACATTGTCAACAAAAAAATCATCATTTCGAATTACACGATACGGTTGCGCTAAAAAATGAAAACAAATGAAAAATCCGGAAAATCCTGTCCGATTGATCGAGCGTTATTTTCCCATTTGAAAAAAAAAACGCAAGATAGAAATTTGTAACGCGACTCTCGCGATAAACTTTCGAATTGTTGATTGAAATAGAAAAAAATAGCAAAAAAATGCATTGACGAGAAAAAAAAACTATTTCTCTTTTCAATGAAGGGGAAATGCGAATACATGGACTCTGCGGTCGAAATGGTTTTTTTTTTTTTTTTTGTCAAAGCTTGTCTCTGTGGAAATTCGACGCGTCTCGTTTCGTGCTTTTTCGAGAGGTACACAAAGCACTGGATTTCGTATGACGCTGTTTTGGTCGATTGCAAGCAAAGAGGCGCGTTTTCATATTGTTCGGCGCGTTAAATTATTCGCGTTACGAGCTTTTGAGCATCGGACGAGGCCATCGAGACAAATGAAATGCGGTTTGCCGATCGCAATATTCGCGCTTGCCCCGAGGATATCGATACGACTATCGGGGAAAATACAGGGATGTATACTGCGTATTACATTTATTATACCATTGTGTAATTTTCGAAATTTATCCGTTTTACAATGGAAAATCATACGCAGTGTTTCATGTTTTTTATTATTATTATTTTTTTTTTATTGTACGATAAAGTTTGTACGTGGTCCCGTTTGGGGAGGGTCGAATATCCGGTTGTACGACAAAGCTTAATACCGCGTTTCGTGGGAATTAATTCGTCATCTGTCCAAGGTAGGATACATTGTAACTTACACGATGTATAAATATTAGGATCATCTCTGGTTTACAATGAATGCGCGAATTTTGGGGCTGCCATCTCCTCAAATGTGCTTTTGATAATTGATGTAAAATGTACTAAATTATTTAGATTTTTATCTGCACAGTCGTGAAGTTTCTCGTTTTTGGTATCGCTCAAGATTTAGAGCCTTAAATTGTTAAGGGGTTTTGAAGGTTAAAAGAAGGTTAAAAGAAGAGTTGCCAGTGAGTCACTATTGCGACCATTGGTCACCATTTTGAACAAAGTGGCGTTTTGAAGCTTCAACGATTACGAAGAGAATGAGCACAGTCCAGAGCCAAAATTTTTAGTAAAAACCAAATTACACCCATTTTAGTGGACAGATTCAATTTTTGCGAAAATAAAAAAAAAAGTTTTTTTAAAACTTTAGATCGATGTATTTTGTCCTCCTGAACACGAATCCACCTAAAGTTTTCTCAAAAAATCGAAATTTTTATGAATTTTCATCAAAAACATCCTTGCTCAATTTTAACCCCATTCTCAGAAACCTCAAAATCGCGAAATTTCAAGCGCTCATAACTTTCGATCGGTTTGACCGATTCGGAAAATTCTTTTTCGTACGTAAACCTTGTCACTAAACTTAGAGAATGCCGTTTGGTTCATTTTGATATATAAATTTTTGTAGAAATGACAGCAGTTTGAAAATGGCCGAAAAAAACGGAAAAGGGGTATGCCTTAAAAAATTTGCAATAATCGATGGTCGAACTTTAAAAATCTGCTAAAAATCGAAAAATCATCAGAATCAGATGAACAAAGCGGCGTTTTGAAGCTTCAACGATTACGAAGAGAATGAGCATAATTCAGAGCCAAAATTTTTAGTAGAACAAAAATTACGCCTATTTTAGTGGACTGATTTAATTTTGGCAAAAATAAAAAAATAAATTTTTTTTTCAAATTTATATCGATGTATTTTGTCCTCCTGAACACGAATCCACCAAAAGTTTTTTCAAAAAATCACTATTATGTCACTATTTCTGTGAGAGATAAGTCACTATTCTACTATTTTTGACCTTCTGAAATGCAACCCTGAAGAAGCGTAATTTGTATTTTTTTAAATTTAATAAATGAACTATTTTATTCAAAATTTTGAGTATACCAACGACCAACATTTAAAAAATACTTTATACAATGTTTATTGAAAAATTTCAAAAATTCACCGGTGGGACTTGATTTCCGGAAGCCCCTAAAAAAATTGTTCTTCTATTGGTCAAGATAACTCATGATAGCTTTATCTGAAATTAAAAAACCGAATTTTATCTGTTGGTAGATAAGTATAGCTCGTCATTGAACGAAGGATTTTTTTTTTAATGAATTTTTTGCAGGGCTATTTGCAAAAAAGTACAATTTTTGGTACAATTTACACTACGTTTGTAAAATTTGTTGTAATAAAAAAAACCTTCGTTCAATCATTAGTCAATCCTATTTCAAAGAAACGTGCAAAATTTTAATAAAATCGAGGAATTAATTTTTGAGAAATCGGGACCACGGACTTCAAACATTTAGAAAAAAAGCGATTAAAGTTCTTGAAAGACTTGAAACTTTAGGAACACATTCTAAACATATTCAATTAAATATTAAATAAAAAAATAAAATAACAATAGATTTTTTTAATTTTTAGAACCATGAAATCTCTCAATGCAAAACCGGAAAAACATGATTTTTCCATTTTAGAAACGCATCTTTAAGACCGAAGCATTTAGAAAAAAGCTCTTTTCATCGCACTTTACCGATGCAAACTTAAGCCCACAAATAAGGATCAGTTTCGCATAAAAAAGCAACTCATTTGTTGTTTTATCATTCATTAAAAATCAATCATTAAAATAGAGTATGCATTTTCCAATAATTCGTCAAAATTTATAGCCATTACCAATTTGATTTTTCACTGAATTTTTTAATAGAGATATTAATCATTCAACTGTAACGAATTTGTTAAAAAAAATTGACCATGTTTTATAAAAAATAAAAATGTATAAATATATAAATATTCAAAAATTAACCAAAATATATTCATAAATCATCAATACAATTAAAATAAATTAAAAATAATACAATTACAATAAATTAACAATAAATTATAAATCAATTCACTTTTAATTGACTTTGTCACAAAATTTCATGATCTAGAATCATTAATCAATTTTTATTAATAACGATGACGTTTCTCTGAAAACCGAGTGCACTAAAAGTGAGGGAAATTAATTAATTTGTCACGTCAATTATTCAATATCTCTTATGAGAGGAAAAAAGGGAAAACGAAGCTTTTATATGAACGTGCGTTATCCGAAGAGCCACGTTCGTTTTTATTGGATACTCGGAAGCCTCGTGAGTCAAGTATTAAATCAGAAGCTTCGCGAAGCTCTCGGTGGAATCTCACTCGTGCTTTTCTCTCTTATTTTATAGGTACAATATCGCTTCTGCAATAGCTGACTGTTCTCGAGCTTTTCCATCCCCTCTCCCGCCTATTTCCAGCTTTCTTTCTCTCTCCTGGGCTCTCGGGAGCTTTTCACTCCTCTCTTCCCTCTTTCTCTCTCTCTCTCCTTCTATTTCTTCCTATATAACATTCGCGGAACGGTTAAGCTCACGGAATGTCCAGCTATTTCAGTCGAAGAGCCCTTTTGGCCGTGTACAGCTGCGCGACACTTTGCTCTACGTGTGTATCCACTGCCTTTCCTCTCTCTCTCTCTCTCTCTCTTTCTCTCTCTCTCCAACTGTCCTCCTTTCTTTCATTGCGCCAACTCTCGCTCGATCTCCCCTTTTCGATTCTCCACGGTTCCGCACCGCGTGCTTCTCCAGCTTTTCCTTTGTTTTTCCTTTGTTTTTCCTCCGTATCTTCCTCTTGTTTTCCTTTTTTTTTCTTGCACGACACACGCGGCCGTAGGCGAACCGTAACAGCACACGCAGCAGCTGAGCGCGCTACAGAGAATTCTCTTCCGGCATAAACTTTCCCCTGTACGGTATTTTCTTTTCTCCCGTTTGCGCCCAACTCTGCTTTCTTCTTACTTTTCTTTGTGTACCCACGTCTTTCTCGAACGCGAAGAGACAAAAGTTTCTCAAGTTTGGACCTAATAAGCTCAATAGGCGGGAGGGACAACACCGAATCACCTAACTCCCCAAAATAGAAACGTCGGTAAGGTAGGAATCTACGCTCGAAGGTAACGAATTAACATATTGAGCGATTTGGTACTTTGGAATCCTAACATTTTATGGTAAACTGAAGTGAAACATGTGGTAACGAACTGTTGTAACAGAGGAAATTGTACCTTGAATTGAGAAAGTGACTACTGGATTTAGTTGGTTATCATTTTTGTAGTTGGGGTTACTATATTTTTAGTTAGGGTGACTTTTAGACCAAGACTTCTTTAACGTACCAAACTTAGTAAACCATTTGTTTTAATATTGTCGGTAATTAGTAGGGTGTAAAATTGACATATTTACATCTCTACCCGTTGAAACTTACTCATTGACCACAACTTCATCAAATAATGTCTTTGTTGTTAATGTTCATTGCAGAATTTGGTACTTTAGAATGCTAACATTTTATGGTAAACTGAGGTACGAAATGTGTTAACGACAACTGCGGAAGTTATAGCTTGAATTGAGAAAGTGACTACTGGATAACCATTTAGTTGATTATAATTTTTGTAGTTGGGGTTACTGCATTTTTAGTTAGGGTGACTTTTAGACCAAGGCTTCTCTAATGAACTGAACTTAGTAAACCATTTCTTTTAATATTCTCGGTAATTATTAGGGAGTAAAATTGACATATTGACATCTCTACCCGTTGAAACTCACCCGTTGACCACAATTTTATCAAATGATGTCCTTGCAAGGAATAAGAAGCCTAATGGAGACGTTTCTTGATGTAGGTTATGTCGAGAATTTTCGCTCTATAGGGTTCTTTCGCCACAGGCTTGTTATACGGTAGAGTTAATTCCAAGGAATTTTTTTCTGGTAGAGATGTAAAAATTCCAAAGAATTTTTTTCTTATAGAGATTTTGTAAAATATTCAGTGGAATTTTTATTTGGATGGGATACAAAGTGGGAAACATTGCTATTTGGATTTTGGTAGTTTTTCCAAGGTAACATAGTAACAGGTAGAGATGTAAATGTTCCGAACAATGGAAATTTCTTTACCATCATAGTTTGATGTGCTTTACGACTCCCGGAAAGTTTGTTTCATGGTTTTAAATAGCTTTTGATTAAAAACATTCAACATTACTGAAGGTTAAGGGGTATCAAAGGCTAAAAAAACATATTTTCTCTATTTTTTTAATATAATAGATAAATTCTTTTATTCGAAATTTCAGCATATAAAAGAGCAATATTTAAACAAGATTTTATAAAATTTTCCTTGAAAAACTTGGAAAATTTAGTAAAATTTGGTAGTCAGGTTAACTCTTAATAGTTTTATTAGAAATTAAAGAACCAAATTTTTTCTGTCAATAGATTTAAAAAAAAAATTGATATTCGGATGTTTGGCAAAGATGTATGCAAAACGGTACGATTTTTGGTGCAATTTACACTACATAAAACCTTGTAAAATTAGTTGTAACAAAAGAAATGGAACCTTCGTTCAATCAAGTTCATCCTATTTCGAAGTGTGCAACATTTCAATAGGAACATGTGCATTAGTTTTCGAGAACTCAACTACAAAAATAGTATTTTTGGAAAAAAGCGAATTTTTGAAATGAAGAGAATTTCCAAAAACCTGTCTCCTCGACTTTTCCTCCGATTGGGAAAACATTCTAGACATATATTGTACTAGTGGACAAAAAAAGTATTTTTGAAATTTTCAAACCCATCCAACCCCTCAAAACGAATAACGTCGCTGAAATTTCACAAATTTGGTAAACACGGTGTGACGAATTTGCTCATAGAGTCGACAACGGTGCAGCATTCATCCGTTGTCGTTTTCACAGCTATATAGATCACCATCATGGATCTATGTGCTCGTGTGTGTGTGTGTGTCAGCGTGCAAAACACTTTACCCTTTCATCGCTTGTTCGCGCGTAAAACTAACTCACTATAATTAAACGTGCCCCCACGATACGGTTTTAATTGAAAACAATAAATTAACGAATTTTCGGGAGGGCGTGGAGAGCCCATTTTTTTTTGTCTAGCAGTCGATATAGATAAATTTGCCTGGTCGATATTTCTATTCTGTTTTCGTTTTTTTTTTTGAGGTCACTGATTCGATGATGGCTGAATCATTGATTTGCTCGAGACTACAATTATCGTTTCTATTTTCTATTCGGCGTATCGTCAACGAATTTTGGCTCCACAGGATTCTATCGTCTGGCTCGCATCCTTTTGCCAATCCACAGAAAAGCCCTTCTCTAAACCGTTGTATCTGCGTTGGGATGGTCGTTCACCAAGTGCACAACAATGCGCGCGTGCAGGGCCCGTTAGCTAAATAGCGGATCAAATTAATTCCCGCGAAGCGAGAATATGCATAGGCCATATACGAGGCATTCCACACCAAGTCGACCTGAGTGTGACCCTCGACCTCGCTGATTTCGTTTACGATTTTTTATATGATTCTTCCAACTCAAAATAGCATTTAAATTTTTTTTCAAATTTTTAAAACCAAATTTGAGTACGTTATGACTTTTTGAACATTTTTTTCGAAAACCTGGAGGGCCGTAATTTAAAAATCTAAAAAAATTCTCCAAAATCCGGTGTTAAAAATGAAAATTTTTGAACAAAAATTCATAATGTCCAGGCTTTTGCTTCCACCTCGATTTTAGGTTTTTAGGAAGAAAACGTAACAAAAAAATAGATGCATAAATTTATCTACCGTGAAAAGTGGCTTAAATATTTTTATCGTTAACCAACAACTTCCAAAAATAGTTGGTCAATTTCTGCATCTTTTTTTTACGTTTTCTTCATAAAAACCTAAAATCGAGGCGGAAGCGAAAGCCTGGACATCATCAAAAATTTCATTTTTGACACCGGATTTTTGAGAATTAGTTCAGATTTTTAAATTACGGCCTTCGAGGTTTTCGAAAAAAATGTTCAAAAAATCATAACGCACTCAAATTTGGTTTTAAAAATCTGAAAAAAATTCCGAATGCTATTTTGAGTCGGGATAATCATATAAAATATCGTAAACGAAATCAGCGAGGTCGAGGGTCACACTCAGGTCGACTTGGTATGGAATGCCCCATATACATATTTACAGATATGTAGATACTATGTACACTGCCGTCCAAAAGTTTGGAAACACTCTTTTAAAAATAAAGATATTTCAATTCAACAAGCGGCGTTTCAAAAGAGACAGATTCAGCTTCATTTTGCTTTTTCCAAAAAAAAATCCGATTTTTTTTTAACCCGGTACGCCCTTTGAAACATGGTCGTTTTTCGACTTTTTTTTAGCGTTGAAATTTTGGCGCACGACCCATGAAAATTTTGTTTCACTGTTTTCCACATGAAAATCTTGTGGAGGGGAGTATAAGCTTCAATTTTGTTTTTGAAAAAGTTGAAAGTTCTGCCAATGGAGTCGGGTCGGATACTTGAAGGGCAATTACGATTGAAGTGGTAATTAGGCATTCACATAATTGAAGCAGGATAAAATGAAAGGCACATTTTTTTGAGGATGACTTCAGGCGGAGATTTTCGACCTTTTTTCCTAGAGAATTTTCTGAAGGTAGAGGTGGAGGTTGAGTTTGTGTTCGGTAGAGTTGTTTCCAGATGATCGTTTTCTGATATTTTTTTAAATTGCTCGTAAAGCTTTATTTTCATGTAATTTTTGTTTATCGAAATTTTCATGCCGATCGATTGAAATCCCGTTTAATCGATACCCCTTTATCATGGAAATTTTTTACTCGAATTTCAACATCAGGTTTTATCGACTTTTCCGCTTTTCCAAGAATAACCTGTAAATGCTCTCGTGTAGATTACAAAATATGGCGCTGAAAACTTTTATGTAGTGAATAAAGTGACTGAGATTATTCGCTATTGATTCGGTAACTTTATGAATATTTAAAGTATTTCGCTGACATTTTTTAAACGGATTCAATATTTAAATATTTATTTAGGTTGTGCACTACAGATTTTTATGAAAATCGATCGAGAAGTTGTACGGAATTTTTAATATTTAAAAATGTCGCTGCCACTTTATTAATTTACAAAATATTATGCGGTGTCATCCTGACATATTGGATATTGTATTTTAATTTTATTCAATATCAATTCTGACCTCATTTACGAGGAAACTTCAATTAATCTTTGTATTTTTACAGAACGGAAGTTTTTCGAATTATAGGAAAAGACGAGAAATGTGCCAATTTGCAGGGTTTTTCAATATTTAATAAAGCTTGAAAAAAAAATCCGACGGTAGAGATGTAAATGCGCGTCAGTGACGTTGAGCCCAAGTCTTAAAACCTAAAAAGCTCGAAACGTATCAAATGTTACCACAATTATCGTGTTTTTACTTTATGGAAAATTCGGTTAGCCTCTAATTCGGTAGAGACGTTAAAACTCTTCTATTTGGTACATATAACTACGTCTTAATAGTCTTTACTCCACCAAATGACAATTATAATCAAATATTAAATGAACAGAGTCATAAATTGGCATTGCAAACTCTACCATTCACAACTTTGTCCCAGTAAGGCTGAACTATTCTTCCCAAAATGTCCATCAGTCGAGTTATTGACGGTAGAGACGTGAGTGCGCGCCAGTGACTTTGGGCCCAAGTCTTACAACCTAAAAAGCTCGAAAAGTATCAAATGTTATCACAATTATCGTGTTTTTACTTCATGGAAAATTCTGTTACCCTCTAATTCGGTAGAGACGTTAAAACTCTTCTATTTGGTACATATAACTACGTCTTAATAATCCTTACTCCACCAAATGACAATTATAATCAAATATTAATTGAACAGAGTCATAAATTGGCATTGCAAACTCTACCATTCACAACTTTGTCCCACTAAGGCTGAACTATTCTTCCCAAAATGTCCATCAGTCGAGTTATTGACGGTAGAGACGTAAGTGCGCGCCAGTGACTTTGGGCCCAAGTCTTACAACCTAAAAAGCTCGAAAAGTATCTAATATTATCACAATTATCGTGTTTTTACTTCATGGAAAATTCTGTTAGCCTCTAATTCGGTAGAGACGTTAAAACTTTTCTATTTGGTACATATAACTACGTCTTAATAATCCTTACTCCACCAAATGACAATTATAATCAAATATTAATTGAACAGAGTCATAAATTGGCATTGCAAACTCTACCATTCACAACTTCGTCCCAGTAAGGCTGAACTATTCTTCTAAACATGTCCATCAGTCGAGTTATTGACGGTAGAGATGTACATGCACGCCAGTGACGTTGGACCCAAGTCTTACAACCAAAAAAGCTCGAAAAGTATCAAATGTTACCACAATTATCGTGTTTTTACTTTATGGAAAATTCTATTAGATCTGTAATTCGGTAGAGACGTTGACACTCTTTTATTTTGGCATATATGTCACACGGTAAAGTTGTCATTTGACGGTGAAGTTACGACGGAATTTTATCGCAGTTAAAATGTATATTTTTGGGGGAGAAATGACTGTCAGAGCTGTAAATATTTCAAATCGACGATTTCATGAGTATTTCAGCTCGGATTTCTCTTTACTGACCATCATGCATATATGCATAAATGGGCTATAGCCCACCTTCGGGTTTCGTCAGCGCGCGAACAATTTAAATCACCACACCCCCCTCCCCCTCTATCTCTCTCTCTTTCTCATGTACAGGCTGAAAAACTTGAATGTGTGCGTATGTAAAGGCAAGTCCGGACATCGCTCTGCGACATCGATTCAATCGAACGATTCAGATGACTGCACATCCACATTTACGCACACATACGAGCGACAGAGAGATTTTATTACCTTTTCACCGCTTTTTCTCGTTCGAGCTCCGATCCAGCCGTTCCTCCCCTCACCATTCTTTACAAATATATACACATGAGAAAATGGGAGGCAAAATGGACACCACAATGTAACGCAGCTAAAATACCACACAAAGTGTAAGCTCGTTGCTTTTCACCTAAAAATAACGATTTCAACGATCAGGATACATTATCCACTGAAGAAAATTCTTCGGGGGAAAATAGGCACCACCCTAAAATATTTATTTTTCGAAAATTCAAGTACATGAGGAAAAACACTGAAAAAACGATTTCTGCAATTAAATAAGAACGCCATCAATTATAATTCTCCAGTTTCCTAGTTTTTTTAATTTTCTTTTTTTTCGATTATTTCTGGTCATGTCCATTTTGCCTCCAGTGTCCATTTTACCCCCTCTCCCCATACCCTACATGCATATACATTTATGTTTTGCTTTCGTGTTGGGGTAGTTAAACTTTTCCTCGATCGACATCGCTGTACGCGATATTCGCCTGTCCAAAGCCCCGTCGGCTTTCCCTCCTCGAAATGTCGCGTGTGCGAGATGTCGATGCTCCCGAGGTTACATATACATATGAATCCGAATATCCGAACGAATGACGAGATTTAAGCGACGAAATTCACTATTGTTAATCCATTCTAAGGGTCATTCCGTGTACCAATCAATCCTATCTTACTCAACTCGAACATGCTTCTGCAGTTCAAAATAATTAAGGGAGTATTCTGGTCTCAAATTTTGAGAAAATAGTTTATTTCGCATATTTTTAAAGTTTAGTCCTTTAAGAATATATCCACGAAAGGAAATTTTTTAATTCCACTAATTCATGGAGTTGTAGCTATTTTAGTGCAAATCAGACTATAACTCTATCGCCTCTACCACTTTTTTTTTATCAAAATTATTATCTTTACTATTGTGAAAAAATTAAAAACTATGAAAATAAGAGTCGGAAACTCGAAAAACGCCTCTTTCAGATAGCCGCCATTTTGCGATTTTTTTTTCCATTTTCTCTGAGGCAGGCGCCATAATGACATTCTTACTAATTAGAATCTTTTTTCAAATTTTGTTTTGGATAACTAGAAAGGTTGCAATCGTGTCAGCCAAATGAACCTTTTTTTTAGCCCCAACTTTAAAGCTTATAACTTACTTAATTTTCATTTTTCTTTCCCGAAACTTTTTTTGTATATTGTCAAAATATTAAAAAATATGCTGTAAAAAGAATGCTAAAAATATTTCTTTTTTATCAAGCTCGACGAAACGCTCAAAATATGTCCCTAGACCAGACATTTCCCTAGATCAGACCAATATATGTCCCTAGACCAGAACACCGCCTTAAGGAAAATCTTGGCCTGACGTAAATTTTGCACTTTAGAATTTCTCTAGACTTTGCAATCACAATTATTATCGTCTCTGAAGAGTCACAGGCTCAAGAGCAATATTAAAGCATAATCTGGCTTCTCTCAAAATAAAATATAAAAAATCTCATGGTAATTATTTTGTCTCGAAACTTTTTTTGTAGATTGTCAAAATATTGACAAATATGTTGTAAAAAAAAGTATGGTAAAAACATTTTTTTTTTATCGAGCTTGAAAAAACACTGAAAATATGTCCCTAGACCAGACATGTCCCTAGATCAGACCAATGTATGTCCCTAGACCAGAACACCGCTTTAAGGAAAATCCTGGTCTGACGTAAAATTTTTACTCAAGAATTTCTCTAGACTTTTCGATCAAAATTATTATCCTCTCTGAAAAGTCACAGGCCCAAGGACAATATTAAAGCATAATCTGGCTTCTCTCATAATAAAATATCGAAAATAACTGATCAAGATTATTATTCTACTTTCGAAGATTTTGTCGTGGACGTTAGTCAAATTTTAACACGAAACATCCCATACACGAGCCATATCAAGTGTGACATCAAGCCTTTTCCAATTTCGTGCTATCGGCAGGTCTTCTCCGACCTGTCATTCCCTTGAATACCGGAAATATCGGGTTAAAAATCGTTCCTTTCCAAAGGCTCTTTCGACGCTCATGGGGAAGTGGCTTGAATACAGCGGAATCTTTGAGTACGGAGATGGAATATTTGAAAAAATAATCGTATTGATATTTCACCGGAGTGAAATTCTAGGACTGGTGAATCTTGTGGTTCTGTCGTTTACTGCATCTTCCCCGATCACACCCAGAAAAAAGATCTAGTCCTAGGTACTATAATCGTTTATTTGATTATTTTTTAGTTACTTTAGAGAAAATTTTCTTTCCATCCAATTTTGGACGATATTTACTTCCACTATGTTTATTTATTTGAATTCCTTGTCATCGAGAAACAGGCGTTGAAGAAAAATTCTATTCGTTGTCACTAAATACCTATATTCACCCGTAATCTCATCCGATCATATCTGCAGATTTGTCAGTACCCCGAAAATCCGCCAGGTGGCTACCTCTCGCACAAGCGAACCTGCCTCTCGACGCCTATATCCTTTCCAAGCTCGTCTATGTTTGATATCCTTATTTTTCAGTATGGAGATCTAATACATTGAACATTGCGGCAAAACGCAAGATGGTCGAATCCCCGAAAAGGATTCTCATGGAAAAACGAAAAAGGTCTTTTTTCTTTTCCCTTCTGTTAAGGAAAAGACAAAGCTCAACGAAATTGTAGACTTCATATGTGTAGCTATACATTCAAAGATTGAATTGTTTAAAAATATATATTGTGTGAATATTAAAAAAAAAATTAAATAATATTTATTAATATTAAATAAAAATTTATTGGATCGCATATTTTTCTAGTAGGTCATTAAAAAAAAAAAAAAAAATTCGTTGACACGAATGGAGTTGTATTAGGCCGGCCTACAACTAAAAAAATTTATTTGGCTTGACTAGGATTTAGTTAAATGTACTCGATCTTTTTTCTGGGTGCACAAAAGTATCACCGTGAGACGAAATTTCTCTTATCGCAATCCTGATGGAAAAGGGGCTTTCGAAATGCTCGACTCCGGCGGTCGTTATTCTTATACCGAGCATCAAGAAAGAATATGATGGAACCAGAGTCTCCTTCTTATTGAGGAGAACCTTTTTGTGGTTTCGCGAATTTTAACGCGTTCAAACGCGAAGCCACAAAAGCGCGACGCCAAAAGAAAGGATGTCAAGATTTTTCGGATGGAGAGATAGCACTTCCCTCATCTTCCCGTTCATCCCTCAAAGGGTCGTTGTCGTCCTCAGCGTTGTTTTTGCTTCCGCAACGACGAAGATTCGAGGGTTTTTCACTCCCAAGTTCGGCTGAGGAAGAACGAAAGCGGAAGATCTCTCGAAACTCGAGTTGACAAAAGATTCATGGCGAAAATGGTCAACACATTCGCGTGTGAGCTCTTTGATGACCGCTATTAGAAAAATTGAATCGTGCATTATTGTGACTTTGAGATTTGACGAACATCACGAAAAATAGCGCTGATAAACTGATTTTTTGCGTTGAAATCGCGATCGCAATTTTTCGTATTCTCGCAGCATTTATTCCCATGTTCCCTCGATTTAATAACGAATGTATATGGGTAATTCCATGTCAAATTGACCAAGAGTTGGAATCGACCCCTTTCAATTTCAATCAAATTTGGTCAGAAGTTTTCGTTTTCAATAAAACGAAGTTCTACCAAAGGAAAAAAAAATTTTTTTTTTTCGAAAGTTATGCAAAATTTCACAATTTTTCAAATCTTTCAAATTTATTTTTTAAATATCTCGAAAACTATTATAGTTACAAAAAATTGTTCTGAATTCGTCTTAAAGAGTACACTTGGGGCTACGAAAAAAAAATATTCCGAAAAAAAAAATTGAAAAATTATGAATTTGGAGAATTTTGAATTTTCAAAAATCGTGACAATCCAAGTTTGACATTGAATTTTTGGTTTAATTTTTTTAAATATAATACCTTGTACTGATTTCAAAAGATCCTGAAATTTGCAGAAAGGTGTTTTTTGTTTTTTTCCAAAATATGAATTTTTGGAATTTTCAAAATTGTGTAAATCCACGATCAACATTAAATTTTTGGTTTAATTTTTTGTTATATAATACCTTGTACTAGTCTTAAAAGATTCTGAAATTTTCAGGATGGTGTTTTTTTGTTTCTAAAATATAATTGTTTGAATTTTGTTTAAAAAAAAAATTTTTTTGACCAAAATACTGTTACTTTTACTTTTTTTACTGCTCAAAATAACGAAACTACATAATTGCTCAACTTTACTTAACTGAGAGGTAAAAAAAACCAAATTTTTTTTTTCGTAGCCCAAATATACTCTTTAAGACGAATTCAGAACAATTTTTTGTAACTCTAATAGTTTTCGAGATATTTAAAAAATAAACTTGGAATTTTTGAAAAATTGTGAAATTTTCGAATTTTGCATAACTTTCGGAACATTTTTTTTAAATTTTTTTCCTTTGGTAGAACTTCGTTTTATTAAAAACGAAAACTTCCGACCAAATTTCATCGATTCCAACTCCTGGTCGATTCTACATGGAATGACCCATATCCAGCCTGGAATAGGTTGACCGATATCCGATGCATGAGGATAGCACAAAGGTCGGCTAATTCCGTATGACGAGCTGGTGGTAAAAAAAAGGAAAATGTTCCCAGAGTGTAGTGCACAGTGAATAAAGCGTGCAACAGAGTGCGAGGAGATGTCTCTATCGTCAGCCAACGTAAATATAAATGGTAACAGGTCGAAAGGTACCAAAGTGCACGTAAAAAAAGCGAGCAACCTGCCAGAGTGAACCGCTGCAAAAGTGCTCGAATGGGCTTCGAACAGTCCACAAAGCTATTGTATCCCAACTAGAGATAGGAATTACATCCTGGTACAAAACTCTCCTCAATTATCAACCACTCTGCCTTTTTTTCCCGCCGTAAGCCATCCTAGGACAATTATGGTCCCCTCAATGTCAATCCCGAAAAACTGGGCTAACGAGTCGATTTCTGCAGAAATTCTTATTCGCTACATCGATTGATCGATTTTGATCGATTGCCAACATTTCCCATCGATGCATTTTCTGGAAATGTGTCCGCCATTTTAAAAAAACAGCACCTTCTGTTGGAGGACTTGAATGGGTTTCAAAGATTGTTAAAAAGCATTTTTTTTTTTAATTTTTTAAATAGAATAAATAAATTGTATTTTGTTCAACATTTTGAGTATATAAAAGAGCAACATTGGAGGAATATTTTACAAAAATTTTATCGAAAAATTTGGATAATTCTGTCGGTTGGACTCGATTTCCAGAAACGCCTAAAAAAGTTAACTCCTGATAGAGTTCTTTTAATAATGTTTAATAAGTTTGTGGGAAAACTATTTTGAAATCTAGATCAGATATTAATCAGGCAGATAACTCACTTATTTAATCTTATTTCATTAAGGGGTTACATAGTTTTTGGTGGTTAAAAAACACCACATTTTCTTTTTTTTATATAATAAATAAATTATTTTATTAAAAAAATTAAACATATAAAAGAGCAACATTTAAACAATATAGTATAAAAATTTTATTAAAAATTTCGGAAAATTCTGCCGGTGGGATCTAATTTCCGGAAACCCCTAAAAAAGTGTCCTAGTGGTGGTCAGTTTAACTCAATAATTCTACGTAAATTTAAAAAACGAAACGTTGTCTGTCAATAAATAATTATGGCTCTTGATTCGACGAAGGATTTTGTAAAAAAATAACATTTAAATTTTTGGCAGCGTTGCATGCAAAACAATACAATTTATGGTACACTTACAGCCTTGTAAAATAAGTTACAATAAAAAAGTACCTTCATAATCACAAATAAATCCTATTTTGATGAAGTGTGCAAAATTTCAATAGTATGCATTAATTTTTGAGAAACCAGTCCACCGATTTCGAAAATAGGGTTTTTAGAAAAAGCGATTAAGTTTCCAGCTTCCAGCTAATTAAGTCTAATGAAAGGACTTTTACTCCCATTGACTTGAAACTTTGGGAGTATATTCTACCCACATTGCACTAATAAATTTAAAAAAAAAATGGATTTTTTGAAAATTTTAAACCCATCTAACCCCTTAACATCATTCCGAGCATGATAAGCGAAATGGAAAGGTTTCAAGCCCTCTCTATCGTGAGTGTTCTGTACGAGGATCGATCGGGTTATCTTCTCTCGCTAGGATGCATTAATGCACCATATACCCCGGTTTATTGGACAAAATGGTCGTCTGCACTGGCAAAATGGTCAGCGAGTCCGAGGCGCGTCTATGCGTGTCAATAACTGCGAGGCAGAAGGGCGAAATTTAGAGGTGACTTTGGGCAACGTTGCTCTTTGTTCGTATCCTTTTGCAACCAAGCGGTTCATTTCTATCCGGCGGATTGTTCGGTATTTCAATACACCTGCAGTCGTTGCATCGTGGATGCACTCACTCGGTGGCGGGAACGTTATCCAGAGAGTGACGGAGGGATGACTCCCTTGGTCATCCCTTGATTCGAGATATTGAGTGCTTGCTCTCTGGGTCATCCTACGCTGAATTATCCAGCGCACACGATTCGCAACTCTGTATATATACATGGATATAATATATATAATATGTATGGGGCATTCCACGCCAAATCGACCACTTTAAAACCCGATCCCTTTCGATTTGGCTGAAACTTTTTTATCTGTTTCTACCCTATCAAAAACATTTTTCAGAATTTTTTCAAATTTTTTAACCCGATTCATAAGAAGTTATACATTTAAAAAAAAATGGCTTTTTATTTTTCAAATAGCTATAACTTTTTCAAAATTTGACTTATCGGAACGTTTTTTTTTCAAAATTTTCGTTTTTTAACGTGCTTTTTGAAAAAAAAAATACAAAAACATATAGAAACCCATCTTTATCGTGTTTTTTTAGATTTTTGGAAAAAACCGAAAATTTCTCGATGATTACCATTTTTTTCTTTTTTTTCTTTCATTTATATAAAACTTTGATATTTTCTACAAATCCTCAAATTTTTTCAGAGTGGTGATTTCTTGATTTCTATTTTTTTTGTTCCAAATGAAATTTTTTTTTTTTTTTAACTAGCCTTATTTTTCATAACACCATTCTGCAAATTTTTTAGGGTGTTCAAAGAACTTCTAAATTTGAAAAAAAAATAAAAATAAAAACAAAAATTGAAAGTGATAATCATCGAGAAATTTTCGTTTTTTTCCAAAAATCTGAGAAAAAACGATTCAGATGGGTTTCAATAACTTTTTAATATTTTTTTTCGAAAACTGTTTTTGAATGTCGTTTTCGAAAAAAATACAAAAAAATTATTGAAACCCATCTTCATCGTTTTTTTTTTTAGATTTTTGGAAGAAATTGAATATTTCTCGATGATTACCATTTTCAATTTTTGTTATTTTTTTTTTTTTTTCAAATTTGCAAGTTCTCTGAACACCCTCAAAAATTGCAGAATGGTGTTATAAGGAATAAACCTAGTTGAAATATATATTTTTTTTCAATTGGAAAAAAAAAATAGAAACAAAAAAACACCACTCTGAAAAAATATGAGGATTTGCAGAAAATGTCAAAGTTTGATATAATAAAAAGAAGAAAAAAATAAAAAATGGTAATCATCGAGAAATTTTCGATTTTTTCAAAAAATCTGAAGAAAAAAACAACAATGAAAATGGGTTTCTATAATTTTTACTGTACTTTTTTTCAAAAAGTACAATAAAAAACGAAAATTTTGAAAAAAAAACCGTTCTCATAAGTCAAATTTTGAAAAAGTTATAGCTATTTGAACAATAAAAAGCCAATTTTTTTGAAAAACTTATAACTTTTTATCAGTTGGGTAAAAAAATTTGAAAAAATTCTGAAAAATGTTTTTGATAGGGTGGAAAAAGATCAAAAAGATTCAGCCAAATCCAAAGGGGTCGGGCTCTAAAGTAGTCGATTTGGCGCGGAATGCCTCATATGCACTATATTTTCTCCACATCAACGGCTGATGAAGCAGATGGGCGTAACTTGAACAATTTTGCGCTCAAAGTGGATGTTCCATTGGAATATCCGAGCCACTCACCTGCATTCACTCGCCGTGGTTGTTCTGGTTGGCGTACGAAGAGAATCGGCGAAAACCGGAAGCCCAACAACCTCCGTTGGCTTTTCCCTCTATCAACTCCCGCGGTTTAACTATGCATACAACGCGCATTATCCAGCCACGGGATTCTCGCGAACACGACGCGAAACTGTAACCCACCCTCTGTCTCCCGGATGTATCATCAGCGATATGGGGTAATTATTAATTGTCATCGTTATATCCACGCTAATTAAGGTCCTCCGAACTGATTCAACCCCTCTCTCCCTCTGTTTGTATCTTTGACCCTTGCGCACTAGTTTTCCCTCCCCCTACGTGAATGTGTAACTGAGAGGGTTGGCTGCTTTCCTGGTTACATTGTAAGCTTCTGCTGAAGGGTTTAAGGGGCGGACTTGGTGAATTTTTTTTTTAAGAAATCTTTGTTATATATTTGGACAGAAGATTGCTGCTTTTTTAAAAGTAAGTTCTTCAGAATACTTAGTAATTTTTTACTTGTAACAATTTGTAATCCTGGCGGCGTTTCAATTGATATTCAGAAAGTGTGCTTGCCGAAATAGTTTATTGCGGTAAGCAGCCGTATTGAGACCAGATTTTTTAAATAAATAAAAAATCTCGACAGGTTTCATCAGTTGAGGAAATTTTCAAAATTGTTGATTAAAAGAAAATGGCGGGTGTTCGTTGTAATAGTCTTAATCTTTGCGAAGAATGGGTATTTTTTAGTTAGTATTTAAAATAAATTTCCGAAATTTCTAATTAAAAGAAAATGGCGGTTGTCCGATGTGAGATTCTTAGACCCAAACCTTAAGATCTCAAGATCTATCTTAAGATCAAACTTAAGATCAAACTTTTCAGTGAACTCAAGTTGAAACTTTTCCAATTTAAGATGAATCTTAAGTTTGAACTTAAGTGTCATTATAAGTTCCTGTGCTCAAGTTCAAACTTTAGTGCGAATTTCAGATCGATCTTAAGTTCAAACTTTAATTTTGTTTGAAATTTGAACTTAAGATCCGCCTTGGGCTTAAACTTAAGTTCGATCGAACTTAATTTTGTTGACGACTAATGTCAAAAACACGGTCGAGGGCGGCGATGAAAAGAAGTTTGATCGAACTTGAGTTCAAGCTCAAAAAATGGATCTTGAGATAAAACTTCAAACCAAATTGAAGTTTGAACTTAAGATCGATCTGAAGTTTGCACTTAAGCATGAACTTATTATGATACTTAAGTTCAAACTTAAGATTCATCTTAAATTGGAACTTAAGTTATGATCTTAAGTTCCAACTTGAGTTCAATGGAAAGTTTGATCTTAAGTTTGATCTTAAGATCGATCTTAAGATAGATCTTAAGAACTTGAAATTCGGGTCTTGATCTTTGCGAAGAATGACTATTTTTTGTCCATCAAATCGAAAGTTCAGATCAAAAGAAAAATCCTTCAACCTCTATTAATTTTTCCTATAAAAAAAAATCCAGGAAATTTAAAACAAAGCTTCCTTTATGAGGAAGCAAAAGATCAATGCAGTAATTTTCAAGATATTGCACTCCCCAATTTCCAAAACGTAATTTAAAAAAAAACGCTTTCAAAGTTTAGAGAGCAAATTCTGCATAATCAACGGAGATAAAAAAGTAACAGCCCATAACTCTACGAATTTTTATGGGATCGCCTTGAAATGGGCAAAGAGCATTTCCAAGATGATGCACTATCAAAAAATATCATTTTTAAATGAGTAATTTTTCTCCATCTTGTCTCTATTCGAAAGTTTATGCACACCAATTTAGAAAAGAGAGTTCTACAAGCCTTTTTATTTCTTTCAAAGATAAAATTCTGTCATTATTTTGGATCTTAAGGTCCCATCAGTATAAAAGAAAGATATATTCTCGCAGCCCAAAATATTAAAATATTAAAATATCCCAAGAACGACAGAAATCTATTTTTTCGATGCTGGAATGATGAATCCAGAATTACTTTGGGGTTATTAAATAAATAATTGGGGTTATTAAATATTAAATATTTGGGGTTATTAAATATTAAATATTTGGGGTTATTAAATATTAAAATATTCCAAGAACGACAGGAATGAATTTTTTTCGTTGCTGGAATGATGAACCCAGAATTACTTTGCGGTGCGATGCGCAGTAATTTCGCTGATAACGCACGACAATGATTACTCGTCCGGAACTTGCGAGGAGCCACGTAAGTGCATCGGGTTTATTTGAGATTCTCGGGGTGTTTCTCGTCCATGTACACATCCAGTGAAGCCAACACTGTGAGTGCAATGGCAATTGGAGGACACATGCATGTAACGTCCGCTCGTGCGCCCCAATTACCAGCTTGGCGCGCGCATCTCTTGCCCTGCGCCTCTTTCGTCTATGTATCTTTATACACGTATGAAACTATCCACATAAGACTCGGGTGAATCGTGGCCTCCCTTCCGCCGGATGTTACGAGAGAACACACGCGTGGCCTTCTAATGTGCACCCCCCCCCCCCCCCATTTACTCAGACGCTGCGCGATGCAAATTCATTATTATGCACGCGTGACACACGCCCGCGCGTCCACCATACGCAAACTCGTGCTCCAATATACATCCACTTAATGCGTACAGCGTGTAACGCGAATCGTGTGTAATTTGTCGAACGAGACACCGCTGTTTTCACGTAAATAAGACCGTAAAGAACGAGGGAAATCATGAATCACGAGAATGTCACAAGTGGTTATATTAAGGGATTTATATTTATTTAAGGGTTTTATCAACGGTTTTAGTATTTATTTAAGGGTTTTATTAGGGGTTTTATTTATTTATTTTATTCAGATCCAGAATTTTGAAAAAAATCTATTTTTGTTTGCATATTCTTAAAGTTTAGATCTTTAAGAATGTATCCTCGAAAGGAAATTTTAAAATCGCAATGATTTACGGAGTTATAGCTATTTTAGTGACACTGCAACTACGCTCATCGCGTCAGAGCGTAACTTTGAGGGAGTATTCTGGTGTAGAATTTTGAAAAAATCAATTTTAGTTGCACGTTCTTAAAGTTTTGATCTTTAAGAATATATCCTCCGAAGGAAATTTTTAAATTTCAATAATTGACGAAGTTATAGCTATTTTAGTGACGTAGCAACTACGCTCGTCACGTCTGAGCGTAACTTTCAGAGGGTATTCTATGGTAGAATTTTGAAAAAATCTAGTTTTTGTTGCATATTTTCAAAGTTTAGACCTTTAAGAATATATCCTCCGAAGTAAATTTTTAAATTCCAATAATTTACGGAGTTATAGCTATTTTAGTGACGTAGCAACTCGTCACGTCTGAGCAAGTCTTACTATATCTACTACTTTTCTCAACACGGCTGACATGATATCTCAAGTTCTAGTCAACTGATTTACTTGAATTTTTTTACCAATATTCAATGCATAACTCTCTATTTTTTTTAAATTTTGTATCAACATTTTTTTTTCACTGTTGTAAAAAAATTAAAAACTACTTAAAAAAGCGTCAAAAACCCCTTTTTCGTTCAGACAGCCGCCATTTTGCGTTTTTTTTTGTTCTGTCTTCACTGAAGTAGGGGCCATATTAACGACATTCTTACTAATTGAGAATCTTTTTTTAAATTCTGTATCGGATGACTAAAAAGGTTGCAAACTTCTCAGCCAGCACACGCCTTTTTTTTTAGCTCCAACTTTACTACCTTATAACTCATTTCATTTTCATTTTTTTCTCGAAAATTTTTATTTTCATTTTCAAAATGTTAATGAATATATTGTAAAAAAAGGAATAGTAAGAATATATTTTTTTTTATCGAGCTTGACAAAACGCTCAAAATGTACATCCCCAGACTGGAATATCGCCTTAAGACCCAATAATCCAAGTCCAGGCATTAGTTATGATTCTCGAGGAAGTATCTTACCCTCAAATGGTTTTTATTTGAAAAAAAAGGACAAATCGACGCCCTGTAGAAATGGATAATATGACTGATTGAAAAACGTGAGAATGACGTTGATGACATTCATTATGACGGGCATTGAAGTTGCATCGATTAATCATTTCGCGCAGTACGTGGAGTATCGGATAACATGGATTCGTCGTTAACAGATACTCGTTAACCCGTACCCTCGGACCTAATGGTGTACATTGTACCGCGTATTTCCCGCGAAACGTATTCACTGCCTGCTCTCTCCCACGTATCCAACAAGTACATTATTGAATGACATCGTAAATTATAATATCACGAGTCGTTAAAATTTCGAAACACACTGGAAACGAGAAGTAATCGATTTTCGTGGTTATCTGTAACACATTAGGATTAAATTATGCATAATGTGTAGCCGAAAGGAGCAATTTAATCATCGTTAGATATATACATTAGATGATGGATCACTGTTTTGTTTCGCAGCCATATTATATTCCATAAATATTTCCAGGGAATATTTATGGTCGGTCGTGTATCGAATGAAGCGATCAAAAATCAATTCAGTCGATGATGGGAGACCATTGTTGATCGTGGGGGAAATATTTTTCCCGGAGAACATTCGTGACGACAAATCCTGGAATAGGGAGACCACAACTTTACCGATTATTCTTCTACCGGAAATAAATCCCACGATAAAACTGTACCGTAATAACTTTAATGCATTATATGGGGTTCCATAAGCCTGCAGAATAATGAGCTCATTGGAACTAAACTCCACCAAATGATAACCCTACACGGAGGAAATAAGTTGGTTGAGATAACTAAAAAATGTTTGTCTTGAACGATAATGTTTGTTGTGTGTCCAGTAAACCTGGAATTGGTTGGGAGGATCATCTACGTGATGTTTATGGTGACACTATTAATGTTTGTGCCAACCAACGACCAATAAATAATTAGTCGTCCTACCTACTCTTTTCTTTCATTTATGGAATTGCATTTCTGCAGCATAATTAGCCTTCCAAAAAATCTCTGCAGAAGGGTAGCTATCTTATAAGATAGGTCATACGCTAGAGGTCATCCTATTTTACGAGTCCAGCCCATTCTATCTCGTCAATTCGTAGTTGGGAAATACGTTAACGAATTCAAGAACCCCGATGTTAGGGTAACCCCAAAAAGTATAGTCCTAACCACTTCAATTTTGCCCAAGACCACTACCAACATTATTGGTAGTGGTATCAAATCCACTATTAACTTTGTTGGATGGGATAACCAAAAAAAATGGTCCCAATGAATTCAATGTTAACCAAATCCATAACCATTGGTTATTGATTTGGGCAATGCTATTGATTATGGATTTGGTCAATAAAATTGGCTATTGATTTGGTTAACCCAACAAACTTCTTTCGATTGTTAGGCTGCTAAATTTGCTCAAAATGGGAGTTTCTTACCGAAATAAAAAGATTATGCGGTAGGAAATTTTACCAAATTACTGAAAGCCTCCGGGGAGTGGTTAACCTTGTCGCTTATCTTTTGGCAGAGGTTAACTTGGTCAGAGGCTTCCTGTTCCTATTCCCCGACAGAGTTTCCACGTTTTAAATATATGATAGTTGAGAATTTCGCTATGAAAAAGACAAATGTTTAGAATAGGCAGAAAATAGAGTCATTAAAGAGATTCCGTCAGACGGCAAATTCGTCTTTCAAGAATTTCGTTAAATCGGCAATTCCCAACGAACAAAATGCCCTTATTTTGCAAGATTTTCGACACGTGGAAAATAGATGTCGAGTTACGACCGTTTGCTCGTTAGTCCCACATCGATACAGAGAACCAAAGGCGCTGGAAAGCAAATGAGAACGGGAATGAAAAGCTCCCTTATTGGATACGTGCAGAGAGCGAGAGAGAAAGGGGGTGTCATTATCCACACAATACTGCATTAATGGATTGAATCGAATTTAACGGGCTAGGAAGCTCAGATCCTCTCGGCAGACGAGAACGCGTGAAGCGTTATATCAATATATCTATATATCCATATAAATATATGCATATATATATATATACATAGATATACACACCATCAATGATGGCATCAGCGTTGCGTTCTAACAAGCTTGCAGAGCCAGAAGCAGCATGCGCAAGCATGTATCCTTTGATGGGAGACAAAAGGGCCTGTTACCACATTAACTTCCATGTTTTGTCAGTTGGTTCATGCCCTTTTGTTTACGAGAAACAACGACGCAGAGGGAGGAACATATACATGGGGCGTTCCACGCCAAATCGGACACCATTTGGCTTTTGCATCTCCGATTTTCTTGAAATTCGTTTACGTTTTAGTATCGTTTAAAAGAGGCCTCCATGATTTTTTTCAATTTTTGTTGTCGAACCGTTTTCAAGATATCGATTTTTCAAAAATTGTCTCACTTTTTTTGAAACGTCCATAACTTTACGAAAAAAATGATCCCATCGTTATCGCATTATCTACTCACGCTTAAAAGTTGTGGAATGAATGACAGTTTTTTACGACAAATGTTCAAGAAAATCGATCAGTACGTGTTTTTTGTAAATCAGCAATTTATATTTAACACTTGAGAATCTTGCAGAAATACGGTTTGAAATTTTGTATCGATATTTTTTATCCAAGTACGTTTGAAAACAACAATTTTGAAAAAAAACGTCCCATTTTGCCCATTTTTCGCAAAGTTATGGACGTGTACACAAAAAAGTAACGTAATTTTTCGAAAATCGATATCTGGAAAACGGTTCGGCAAAAAAAAATTTAAAAAAATCATGGAAGCATCTTTCAACCAATACTAAAACATAAAAAATAACAAAAAATAAAAATCGGAGATGCATAAGCTAAATGGTGTCTGATTTGGCGGGGAACGCCCCATATATATTGGGACGCAGAAAGGCAAGTTCTCCGCTGCCTCCGTCGTCGGTGTGGCCTTCTCAGATCCTGGTAGATGGTTAGACGAGAGGGATGGATGTATAGGGCTCGACGAGAGGAACAACCCTCTCCTCTCGCACACGTCTATGGAACTATAAGCGAAACCTTTGGGTGGGCTCCACGTGCGGAGCCCAGATACCGGGACGAATTTGATTGCTTTACGGGTTACCCGTGATTAGGTAATCTGCCTTCGGCTCATTCGGCCCTCTGGGCCAGTATACCAGAGCGGCACCATCACCGACCTTCGCCATATATAGCGAGCTACCCCTTTTCATGAGAAGGGGTTGGCTCCGATAGGACAGTGTGCCGATGTAATACTCTTCGTATAGGGTATGTAGCTATTCTATATATGCATGTATAGTTTAGTAATATAGCTGACGACCGGAGTGATGCCCAAGCTGAATTGTTCCACAGACGTGCTAGATCAGTAATGAACTATATATATAGGTGTATGTAGGTAACGTTGAGGGAGTTTGTTCTCTGTATTATACGTGTATAATCAGCAAGATGGTGGTTTGGAATGGATTAAAAGTAACTTTAAACGATATTGTAATAAGTTATGCTGTAAAAAGTTAGGAATTATAGGGCATTTTTTGGAAATGGTATTAGCAAAGTGGCTAGGAAACACTAACGATCGGTTCACTAAAATGACTGTAATTCTTTTTCTATATAAGATTTCGAGCTGAATTTGCGCTTATTCTCTTTACGATCGTTGTAGCTTCAAAACCCCGCTTGGTTCATCCGATTCCGATCTTTTTTCGATTTTTGGCAGATTTTAAAAGTTTGACTATCGATTTTTGCGATTTTTTTGAAAGCATAGTTTGTTCTCTGTATTATACGCATATAATCAGCAGGAGGGCGGTTTGGAATGGATTGAAAGTAACTTTGAACGATGTTGTTATAAATTATGTTGTGTAATGTTAGGAATTATAGTGGAATTTTTGGGATTGGTATTAGCAAAGTGGCTTGGAAACGTTAATGACTCCATGAAGGATATTTTATTTTCTGATGTAATTTATTTACACATAATTCTATGTAGTTAGTGATAATACTTTTATTTTCTTTATTTGATATTTTTAATCAATCAAAAACAAAATATTGTTGCTTGGGCACTATATTATTTGTATAAATACTATATAAATAGATAGCAAAATGTTTTAGAATGAATTAAAAGTAATTTTGAACGGTATTTTAATGAATTTTTCTGTAAACTATGACGAAAAATCGTGCATTTTTTAAAAAAGCTACTAACAATTAATGAATATTGTTTACAAACATTGATTGCTACACTGAAAGAGGAAATATTTTTTTCTGTAACGTAATTTATTTACATATAATTGGATTTAATATTCATCTTGATACTCTTTTTGTCGTCATTTAGTATTCTTAATTAAGGCAGTATTCTAGTCTAGAGACAAATTTTGAGCGTTTTGTCGAGCTCGATAAAAAGAATATTAGTATCATTCTTTTTTTTGCAACATGTTTATTAATATTTTGACAATACACAGAAACAATTTTGAGAAAAAAAATGACAATTAAATAAGTTATAAGCTGGTAAATTTGGGGCTGAAAAATAGGGGTACGCTGGCTGACACGATTGCAACCCTTCTAGTACTTTGCTACAAAATTTTAAAAATGTTTCTTACTCAGTAAGAATTTCGTTATAGTCCCTACCTCATAGAAAACGGAAAAAGAATAATTCGCAAAATGGCGGCTGTCTGAATAAAAATGGCGTTTTTCGACTCTTCTTTTCATAGGTTTTAATTTTTATACAATAGTAACAAAAATTATTTTGATAGAAAATTGGTGGAGGTGATAGAGAGTTATACATTGAAGATTGGTACAAAAATTTGAAGTAAATCGGTCGTTTAGAACTTGAGATATCATATCAGTCGTCTTGAGAAAAGTAGTTTTGAGAAAAACGTCTACAGTCTAATTTGCACTAAAATAGCTACAACTCCCTAAATTATTGGAATTAAAAAATGTCCTTTTGAGGATATTTTCTTAAAGGTCTAAACTTCAAGAACATGACAAAAAAAAATGATTTTTTCAAAATTCTAGACTAGAATACCGCCTTAATCAAGAACAAAGTATTGTCGTTCGTACTCATTTGAATAAACAAAAAAAAAGCATAGGACACACTTTGAAAAAATTATGTTGACAAAGGAGACTCGAAACTATGTCAAGCAACGTCAATTAGAGCTGGATCACAGACGAATCAATTAATCTCATTATGATTCCAAACTCTGTAGTCAGATTGATGTGTCCCAGTTCGATGGAAAAGTATTAATTTCGCATTAATGTTAAATAATTAATTTAAATAATTATTCACGAACTTACAGTAACATACGATTCTTCGATTAACCTCAATTTATCATAACTAAAACTGTTTAATGGGGTATTCAACAATTATGCGAAACATGCTTGCTCAGTTGGAGACTGGCGAAGCGTTGAATTTTGCAGAGCTTTTTTATGGAAAGAGAACAGAACGAAGGATCAACGAAGAAGCGTGTGAAAGTCCAGAAATTAAATGAATACGAGACGCAATTGATGAAATAAAGGATAAGCCTTAAGAGGATTAAAAGAGAAGTGAAGGTACTCAATGTCGAAGAGAACAAGGACAAAAAATATCAGAGTCAATGGAATGACTTCGATTTCACGTCGATTGACCGAAGTGGAGGGATGATGTCAAAGAAATCGGGATATTAAGGGGGGGACAATGAAGTCATGGAGGAGGCAAAGCGACGAAGAACGAATGCATCAGAATAACGTCTTTTCGCGAGATCCTTGACAATACGTCCTCGTTAAAGCAGATAACAACATTAGCCTTTCTCTCTCCCACTTTCTGTCTCTCTTCCTTTTTGTGTCGTAAATCTCGTTAATCCCATGCCGAGTTTCGTAAGGCAATGCCTCTCCTTCCCAGTCTCCCTATCTAGGTCCAGCCTCGTATCCTTTACCCTCTTAAGGTCCGCCAGACCGTCGACGCCGTTGTCGTCGCGCGAGGGTGGGGAAAACATTTATAAATCATCCCTTTATATCGTGTACCGATAAGTTGTTTTATTCAGCTTTCTCAGCTGCGATCCTCGACGCACACACGGAGAGAAATTTACTCGAATCTGTGTTAAAACGTCGACAGGAGATCGCAGACACGCGTAGTTTGAATTATAATGCGCTGGGTTTAGTACATCGTCATTTTCAATAACCATAAAGGACATAAACGCAATAATGGTCCCTCTTCCTCGCTGTCTGATGACTAATAACAGTCCGTCTTTGTTCACGAAGACAAAGAGAGGCGAAGAAATGAAAAATTGGAAATGGAGGAAAAGAGTCTGATTAAAGCGATGACTCAAGGAGACGTTAATTGATTAGTAAAAAAAAAATCACTGAAAATCATTTGGCCAAAAAATCATAGCAAATTTTATGATTCGAAGTTATCTTTATGAAATGACTCTGATTTTTGCAGATGCAATTAAATTTAAACAAATTTTTTTTTCGCATTTTGACCAAAATTAAATCGGTTCACTAAAATGACTGTAATTTTTTTTTTATATTAGATTTTGAGCTGAACTTGAGCTTATTCTCTTTGCGATCGTTGAAGCTTCAAAATCCCGCTTGGTTCATCCGATTCCGATCATTTTTCGATTTTTGGCAGATTTTTAAAGTTCGACTATTGTTTTTTGCAATTTTTTGAAGGCCCTTTTCGTTTTTTTTTCACCAGTTTTCAGACTGCTCCTATTCTTACACAAAAATAGTTATCGGGATGAACCGAACGGCATTTTCTAAGTTCAGTCACAACGTTTGCGTACGACCAATAAATTTTGAAATCGGTCGAGCCAAAGCAGAGTTATGAGCGTTTAAAATTTCGCTATTTTAAGGTTTTTGAAAATGGGGCCAGAATCGAGCAAAAATGTTTTTGATGAAAATTCATAAACATTTTATTCCCTGAGAAAACTGTTGGTAGATTCGTGTCCAGGGGGACAAAATACATCGATAAGGTATGAATAAAAAATTTGAAAAAAAAAAATTTCGCATTTCGGCCAAAATTGAATCGGTTCACTAAAATGACTGTTATTTTTTTTCTATGTAAGATTTCGAGCTGAACTTGGGCTTATTCTCTTTGCGATCGTTGAAGCTTCAAAATCCCGCTTGGTTCATCCAATTCTAATCATTTTTCGATTTTTGGCAAATTTTTAAAGATCGACTATTGATTATTGCAATTTTTTGATTCGAGTTGAGGGGGGCAAAACCCATCGATATAAGGTTTGAAAAAAGTATCTATCGAATTGGTCGCTATCATTACGATTGAATCGTGAAAGTGGCTCGAATTCATCCCAATCATAATAATGGCCATCCCGTGTATGAAGAAGAATTTGATGTAATTAAAGGTGAAGTTCAGAGTCAAATGGAAGGAGAGAAGTCGATGTCCATGTTAAAATATGGGAACCCTTGTTTAATTTTCTACTCGCCAAACAGAAGAGTCCTCTTGTCGAGTGGAAGAGAGCCAACGGAAGTGGACCAAGAGTTTTGCTCCGAATTTATGGACACATAAATAACACTGGTCAAACTGGTCAATATTCGAACCAATCCACTTTCGAATTTACACACATTTTTTAGAAATATTTTTCAGCATCTGTCGAAGAGACTCTGGTTTTTTTTTATAGACTTCTTTATTTTCCCAATTTATTTTCATTTTTTAAAAAGCCGACGTATCTGATAGAAGAATTTTTATGGCGATTTCAAACTTGGAGCGAATTGAATTTTCGTTTATTTCTACATTTCACCATTTTAAAGCAATCAAGATAAAACTTTGGATCTGAACCGAACTTAAATCGACATGAACTAACTTATTTTCTTGCAAAGTCATCGTTGTACGATTTTTCCTACATCAAGTAAGAACTTTTTAAGGGGTTACATAGGTCTTGAAGGTTGAAAAAAACATTTCTTTTATATTTTTTTTAAATACCGTAGATAAAGTAATTTATTGAAAATTTTAAGAGCAAAAGAGCAACATCTAAACAATATTTTATAAAATTGAAATTATTTAATTTAAAATTGAGCTTTATCTAAAATTGAAAAATCAAATTTTATCTGTTAGTGGATAAGTATAGCTCGTAATTGAACGGAAGATATAAAATAAAAATTGAAATTTGAATTTTTTGCAGAGTTGTATGCAAAAAGTACAATTGTAAGTACAATTTACACTACACTTAATAAAATTAGTTCTAATCGAAAAAAGTAAATCTTCGTTCAATCATTAGTCAATTCTATTTTGAAGAATTATACAAAATTTCAACAAGATCGGTGGATTAGTTTTTGTGTTTGACTTCAAAAATAGTGTTTTTAGAAAAAAGTAAATTTCCAAAATAACGAAACTCTTCTAGGCTTTTCCTCCGATTGACTTAGAATTTTGCGAAAATATTCCAGTCATACCAAAACTTTGGATCTGTCATAATACTAATTTTTCAGAAATCTTCCTTTTTTATTTTGCAATATAAATAATTGGATTATGATTTGACAAGTCAGGGACTCAAACACCATTTTTTTTTAATTTCATTCCTCTTTACTCTCGCAATCGTTGGGGTTTCATTACAATCTATAACGAGGGACATAAGGTTGGTCTCATGGAGTACCCAAATGTGCGTACATGTGTTTTCGTGTCTGTGAAGAGGAAATTCTCTTGAAAGCCACAGGGCGAGGAGATTTCGCCGCTGAATAATCCTATTACCCGCGATCTAACGAGGGTTCGTTGGGATAGAAGAACGAAGAGTGGTTTTGAGGCTGGAAGAAGAGACAGAGAAGAAGGGAGGGAGCTCCAGCCTCGACATCCATATGGTGGTTTTCGTCGGGGAAAAGGGTGAACGTGTTTCGTATATTCGAGTGGGAAGTAAAGTGGAATATATTTCATTTTCTCGTTCTGATCGATAGCGAGGCTAAAAAATAACCAGCTGAAAAAAAGTTCGTTTCCCAGAGTGCATCATAGGGGAAAGGTGTCCAAAGTGGCCTCCATAGGTGAAAAAATCCCTTCTGGTTTTATCGAGCCCTACTAGATTCATCTTCATTTTAACTATCAAAATCAAATCAATATCAAAATTCAGTTGGCTGATCTATTGTGACTATACATTTCGTCGGTTTGTTTTGTTTGTTTCGTTGTTTTTACTATTTAACTGTCATTGACGCAAATTATGGTTTCATTAGAGTGGACTTTATGTTGGTTTGATACAAATCAGCTTAGTTGAGTCAGTTGAGTCGAGTTAGTAGTAAAAATCTTGGTTGAGGCAAAAAGATCCCTGGATAATTTTTTATTTATGAATTTAGATGAATTTATAATGAATTTTACTTTGTTGTTAATGTTGTAAATTCATTTGTGGTTTTTGTAGTGTTTAAATTTAAGACGATTTTTTTATAATAAAATCAAATGCAAATGTATTTAATTATTGAAATTGAATCCTAGATAATTGGGGATCATTTTACCTCAAATAGGTAAAAAAATTATTCTTTTGTAGAAATTTGAAAGAATATTAATAACTTCGAATTTAAAAGTGTAAATCCCCATTAGAAACGTAAGTGTCATTGAAATAACTATATAGTTTTACTATTTAGTAAATACTATTTATATTATATTTACTACTATATATATATTATTACTACTATATATTTACTACTATATATATATTACTACTATATATATATATATATCTACTATATAGTTTTACAATATAGTAAAACTATAATTATTTTGACTAATTTTACTATTTTTACTAATCTTTACGTTTTTAAATTTAAAGTTATTAATATTTTTTCAAATTTCTTCAAAAGAAACATTTTTTTACCTATTTGAGGTAAAATGATCCCCAAGTATCTAGGATTGAATTGCAATTATTTAATATATTTGTATTTCATTTTGGTATAAAAGAATACAGACCTAGATTTAAACACTACAAAAGCCACATATAAATTTACAACATCTATAACATCTACATATGTTGATGCAAAAAATTATATCTTGATCCTCCATATTCAAGAAGACTGTATTTTTTTTAATAATAAAATGAAATACCAATATATTAAATTATTGAAATTCAATCCTAGATACTTGGGGATCATTTTACCTCAAATAGGTACAAAAATGATCCTTTTGTAGAAATTTGAAAGAATATTAATAACTTCAAATTTAATAGTGTAAATCCTCATTAGAATCGTAAGTGTCATTAAAATAACTATAGTTTCACTATATAGAAATACTATAGTTATTTTTACTAATTTTATCTTGGATAAAATCTAGGATTGAATTTCAATGATTTAATATATTTGTATGTCATTTTATTATAAAAAAATACAGTTTTAGATTTCAACACAACAAAAGCCACATATGAATTTACAACATCTGCAATATCTACATATATTGATGCAAAAAATTACATATTTTGATCCTCCATATTCAAGAAGAATTTTTCCCTTGGGGTAATCATTTAGACACCTTTCCCTTAATTACTGTAAATATATACAGGAAAAAATATCTTATAATAATAATTAAAAAAACAACAATAACAATTATTTCCATTGCTTTTTAGAATTATAATATAGATACTTTTTAGAATTTAAGGTACCTGAAAATCTGAGTCCTAAATCAATAAAATGTAATGCAAAATTGCAATAATTTATTCATCTATATTTTTCCATTCACAAAATTGCAATAAAAGTTTTGTCCATTACACATTGCATTGCAATGGGCAATGGAAATATTTTCTATTACACACAACATTGTAATGGGCAGGGTTGCAAATAATGCATTAATTTTCTTGATGCATTTGCATTTTCATTAACCATTAAAATTCAATGGAAATAATTTTCATCAACAATTAACCATTAAAAAAGTAATGGTTATGCATTACTTTTTCATTAAAAATTTTGCAACCCTGACAACAACCATAATAATAATAAACACATTTGGGAAATAATAGAATGGCAACCAAAAAGAAGTTAACTATTTTTTAACGGACCAAATAACCATTTACGCATAATATTGCAAATCTCGTGCCACCCCATCTTACGTACGAGAATGTTCAAGTCATGCTTCTTGCACCGTGTACATTTATATGTATACGCATGAGCTATGTCGTACGTGGGACATGAGGGACATACACATATGGCGTAAATATAGGCCACATAATATACGAGGTGGTTCAGAGAGGGGGTTGTATGAAGGGAGAAAGGGAGGACGACGTTAACCCCGTGGGAGAGAGGGTCGCAATGCATACTGAGTAGCCATTCCCCTTCCCCCATTACGTGGTCACCTAACATAGGGAGATATAGGTGCATATAGCTATAATGGCAAACACACGCATGCATACATGTACAAATAAATGTCTATGTGCGGAATATCAGATTGGAGCAAAGATTAATAACGAATCCATCGAAACCACCCCCTTCGGCATCGGGCGTCCTCGATCCGTTTCCATTTATTTATTTATCGAGTATTGGACATTTTACGAGCTGGAAATATGAAGATACTTTGTTGCGAAGGAGTGGAGGTTATCTTTATTTTATTTTTATTTTTTCTTTATGGTTTATTTTCCGCTAAAGTGGAATTTTGCGTGCAGACTCACGCACGAGCATTAGCGAAGGGGGGGGGGTCGATGGGGGATGATTGGGGTTGAAAAGACCGAAAGCGTGCGAGCGCACCGACGGGACAAAATCTTCGACCGGTCGCTTCCAATTTGCATGATATTATAGCTGCATCGAGGCGGGATGAAGAAAAAGATGGGAAGAGGGATGAGAGAGGTCGGAGCAAAGATCCTGGGGGATGAGAAAACAGAGAGAACGCCGGGTCTGCGTTGTTTTGTCCGTTCCTTCCCTCGCCAAAGACAAAACATGCATAGATATATCATGTATATTTCTGTATCTATGTATTTATATGTAGATATAGATATAGATGTGTATATGGGTATAAAGGGGTTGAAGTTTTTTGCTAGGACGTTAATAATGAGATTATTAACCGAATATCACGAAACCGAGGAAAACGGCTTGCAACCCCCAAATGTTGTGATGAAAAGTCTTTTGTAGAATTTTCACCCCTTTTTCTCAAATCTCGAGTTTCCGATGCAATTAAACGAAATAGATTGTCATCTGAATGGGCAAAATTGATCGGTGAGAGATTAATTGGATTAATTAATTCAAATAGGTGAATTTACACAATTAAATCCACAAAAATATTTCTACGCAATTTCCAGGAAGTGATATTTAGAATTCTAGTTCGATTCTGATGAATGAGAGCTCATTTCGTTTGTTGAAATACATTTTACGAATTATTTTCCTTTCCAAATTCACTGTCGAAATGAAAGTCGAATTAATTTGTTTAATAATGTTTTGTTTAAAAATGAATAACGATGAATATCGTTGAACGATAAATATTGTTAATTTTTGTTTTGAGTTCATGGATTTTATGTCGAGA
The DNA here is from genome assembly GCA_946863875.1 of Alloplasta piceator. Taxonomy (NCBI): domain Eukaryota; kingdom Metazoa; phylum Arthropoda; class Insecta; order Hymenoptera; family Ichneumonidae; genus Alloplasta; species Alloplasta piceator. The sequence goes on along the minus strand of OX333075.1, from coordinate 50,371,162 downwards.
AAGAAAATAAGCTCCCAGTCTCGATCGAACTAAAATTACGAATTTAACTTAAATCGACGTGAACTAATTTATTTTCTTGCAAAGTCATCGTTGTACGATTTTTCCTACATCAAGTGAGAACTTTTTGAGGGGTTACATAAGTTTTGAAGGTTGAAAAAAACATTTCTTTTATATTTTTTTTAAATACCGTAGATAAAGTAATTTATTGAAAATTTTAAGAGCAAAAGAGCAACATCTTAACAATATTTTATAAAATTGAAATTATTTAATTTAGAAATTGAGCTTTATCTAAAATTAAAAAATCAAATTTTATCTGTTAGTGGATAAGTATAGCTCGTAATTGAACGAAAGATATAAAATAAAAATTGAAATTTGAATTTTTTGCAGAGTTTTATGCCAAAAGTACAATTGTAAGTACAATTTACACTACACTTAATAAAATTAGTTGTAATTGAAAAAAGTAAACCTTCGTTCAATCATTAGTCAATTCTATTTTGAAGAATTATACAAAATTTCAACAAGATCGGTGGATTAGTTTTTGTGTTTGACTTCAAAAATAGTGTTTTTAGAAAAAATTAAATTTCCAAAATGACGAAATTCTCCTGGGCTTTTCCTCCCATTGACTTAGAATTTTGCAAAAATATTCCAGTCATATCGTACTACAAAGAAAATGGATTTTAAAAAATTTGAGATCCAGATCTATCTCAGCTCACCCTAATCGAGCCTTCGAGTATAAACAAACAATTACATTGAAATCTAAGTCCTCTTCATAGGGGACCACCCTAAAAAGTTAGGTCAAAATATTTGTTTTTCTTCAAATTATGATAAATTTATTGTATTCATCCATTTTAAGGCCCAATGCGCTACATCAGGGGTAAAATGGACCCTAAAAAAGAAAATTAGCGTTGAAAACAATTTCTTAAGTTTAAAAAAAAATTTAATCATTTTTTAGAGGCCCCAGATTTTTTTTTCGGAAAAATATCGGTGAATTCGTTCAAGATAATCATTGCTACGATCGAACATCAAAAGCAGCTTAAACGTTTGACAAATTGAGAGTAAATTGCAGCTGGATGCAATTTATATGATCCAAGGAATATTTCATCTGCTAAGAATCTGGCTGGAAAATGTTCTCTCTTTGCATTCCCCGGGGTTTCTCCGCCTCGCCTTCAACTGATATTTTATTCATTCCCGCGATAATTTAACGCAAACTCGTGTAGTCGATACAACGGTCGCGTTAACACGGCTCCGCTGAAATAGAATTCATGCACGCGTGTATAAATTTCATGGTCGACGATGGAACAGACCCCGGACTCGTTGATTCGCGCCTGGAACCGCGCGGACTTGCGCCCTTCTGAGACTCAGCTCGGTAACATGACGAACACGAGTCGGCTAAGTAAATGCCTGTATAGATCGTGGTAACTAGATATGTATAGGGCGAGAGTAAAGTGGAATATAGCAACAGACTGAACGGTGGGGCAACTCCGCAGTAGTGTGGCTCAACGCTTGGGCTGGCATTTTCGTACGTAGGACACGCCAACACGAGGATAAAGGGAGGGGGAGAAGGACGATGAGAGAGAGAGTGTTCGAGGATCGCCTCCTCGTTTACTCTCCCTCTCGCTTCCTTTTCGCTCTATCTGGCGGTAGACCCTTTGTGTGTATACATATATGGGGCATTCCATACCAAACCGCGCAATCCGTGAGCCCGACCATTTTTAATATCGTTGAAAATTTTCTATCATTTTGTACGTACTGAAAGCAGTCTTTCAGAATTTGTTTAGACTTTTGTCTCAACTCTTCTTACCACAATAAATGTTTCCAAATTTCACACAATTTTTTTTTAAATGCTCGTACCTTTTTAAAAAAACGGAGATATGAAAATAAGCTAGAAGATCATTTTTTTGTATCTTGAGTTGTAGTTTTGTGAAAAAATTCAACAAAAAATATCGAAATTCATTTTCATGTTTTTTTTCAGTTTGATATCCAGAATATCCAGTTTTACTTTTTCATTTTTTTCATAACTTCAAAAATAGATAAAAAATACAAGTTACGAATATCCAAGCTGCAAATTTGTTAGTACTTGTAAAAATGTCTCTCAAAAAGTGGTGAATTTTTTCAAAAAAATCAAACCGGTCAAAGTAAAGTAAAAAAAAAATATTTTGGGTTTAATAAAACCAAAATTAAAATTGAAAAAACCATATGAAAATAAATTTTGATTGTTTGTTGTATTTTTTTCATGAAACTACAACTCAAGACGAAAAAAATGATCTCTTATTTTAATATCTCCGTTTTTTAAAAAGTTACGAGCATTTCAAAGTAAATTGTGTGAAATTTTGAAAAATTTATTGTGGTAAGAAGAGTTGAGAGAAAAATCTAAAAAAATTCTGAAAGACTGCTCTCAGTACGTACAAAATAATAGAAAATTTGCAACAAAATTAAAAATGGTCGAGGGTACGGATTGATTGGTTTGATATGGAATGCCCCATATACAATATATGTATGTGTATGTGTGTGTGTGTGTGCAAGCTTTGCCACGTTGTTTGTAGAGCTTCTTACAAATTAGCCGTGAATATTCATGCGTTGGTCGAGGGAAGGGAGAAGGCTAAAACGCAGGTGCGAGGCAGCGTGGAGGTAACCTTTCGCGAGAAAGGGTGGACGTAACGTGTACCGAATACATTTATATCTATCTGCAGCTTGTCTAGCATAGATACAGCGTAATATTGTCCAACAGTGTGCGAGGATGGACGAAAGAGATGCCGGAGATTCTAGAGCGATGAAAATGGTCCTTTGGCTCGGACGATATTAGTTTAGTTACCACAAAGATCCTTTGGAGAGGAATATTTATGATTGAGCTGCCCACAATAAAAAAACGTCACTTCAAAATTACTTCATCAACTTTTTATATCCGTCCCTGAATCCAAAGAGTTCTGTGATCAAGTTTGACTTCATCGTCAGGGAGAAGTTTAACTTCAAAAATAGATAAAAAATAGAAGTTATGAATATCACAAGCTCAAAATTTTTTAGTACTTGTGAAAATGTGTCTTTTTCAAAAATATCAAAATGGTCCAAGTTAAAAAAAATATATTCTGGGTTCAAAACTGAAAAAAACATATGAAAATTAATTTTGATTTTCTAGAAGCTGAGGGGGGAAATAAATGTTTTTAATGTGGGAGATATTGTGGGGTAATTAATTTTATGCAGATTTTTGAGATCTGCGGCAATTTGAAAATCGTTAGAGATATGATTTGAGTAGCGAACAGTGCAAAATTTTTTGGTTTGACCAACGAGAGATACTTCAGAAAAAATCCTTGAGACTTTCAAGTTAAAAATAAATACATAAATAAATCGATTTTTAGCCTAAAAATAAGCAAAAAATTGTTTATAAATCTTTTAGGTTTTTTTTCACTATACGACAAACTGAATATTGATTTGATGACTTTAAGGTATCGTTTAACCCAAAAAATTAATTTTTCCAACATTCTAGAGGAGTGTTACCCGTTAATTTTTTTTCTAAATCAAATTAATGGGTAACAGCACGCTAGAATTTCGAAAAAATCGATTTTTTTTTGCTTAAACAATACCTCAAGGTCATAAAATCAAAATCCAGTTGGCCGTATAGTGAAAAAACAATTAATCGGCTTATAAACAATTTTTTGCTTATTTTTTGAGACCAAAAATCGATTTACTTTTTTTGAGAGCACCATTTTTGCAAAATTTGTTTGAAAAAAAGGTACTTCCATAGCCAATAGGATATAAGTTATCACTTTTTTGTTCCAGTTTTTATACTTTACTAGAAATACGCCCTTTATTGATTAGTTCAAAAAGGGTGACTTTAAAGACTGTTCTTATTGCCGCCATTTTGTATCAAGAGCAAAATAAATAAAAAATGTCATACTTCAATGTATATTAAATAAACCCTCTATAAGGAAATCCTATTCCTTTTTCCATACTCCAAAAATAAATTATCAAAGTTGGCCCTTTTTTCGGCCCTTAGAGTGTAGCCCCTTATATCCGCAAAAAATAAATTCTTACAAAAAAAGATGAAAAACCAAGCGATATGATTACATGTAATTTTATTACGAATATAATAGAACACAACAATGGAATATAATCATGATGAGTTTCGCTATCGACAAGTTTTCGAAATCATATTAATTTCGGGAAAAGGTGATAGGATCCGTGATAATGGATCTTTTTTCAACTTAGACAATGTCATAATTCCACATTGAGGTATTCGAGTATTTGACTATGCACCAATAATAGTAGAACAAACTCGAGATTCTTAGTATGTTGATAGAAAGAGAGTGAGAAGGAGAGAGAGAGAGAGAGAGAGAGAGAGAGAGAGAGAGAGAGGGAGAGAGAGAGGGAGGGAGGGAGGGAGAGAGGGTGGGAGAGAGAGAGAGAGAGACCCGATTATACAAGCTGAGAGCATCTATAAATGTCCTGCTCCTATATTTTGGTGGAAGAAGATGGACTTTTATTGTCCTTTCGTCGTGTAATTAGCGGGACAGCGAGAAATTCTCGTCCTTCGTTCCCTCCCTCTTCTTTTATTTCATTCCTTTTTCTCTTTGCCTCACTTGAATGGAACAGCTTGCGCCCTCTCTCTCTCTCTCTCTCTCTCTCTCCCTCTTTCTCTCTTTGCTCTTCTCAGGATGTTCTTCATACAGTTTTATTTGCACGAGCTTGCCTAGACCGCTGTTACGCAAACTCTTTTCTTTTCCCTCCCTCTCTTCTTTATCTCTCTCGATCTGTATCCTTCTCGTCGTGTTCTTTCCCTATTTTTCCTCTCTTTTTTGCCAGCCCTCTCCGATGCACCCTCTCTCGACGTTTAATTAAAAGAATACGGTATAACGAGAAGGGAAAATATTTTTTCTCCTCGTCAAAACGAACGAACTGAAAATGGCCAAATGTCCATTCAAAATGTATCAGTCAATGTTCCTTATTTTTTCCTTGCACATCTACCCCTCCTATTTTCCTATTACTAGCTCACTTTTTCAACAGTGGATTGATTACTTGAAATAAAGTTCTGGAATCACTCAGAAGGGTTGTAAATTTCCAGGGAAAAATTAAGGAAAACTTAAGGCGGTATTCTGGTCTAGAGACGTACATTTTGAGCATTTTGCGCTCGAGCTCGATTTAAAAAAAATATATATTTCTACCATTCTCTTTTCTACAAAATATTTATTAATATTTCGACAATAAACACGAAAATTTTCGAGAAAAAAAATGAAAATTAAATGAGTCATAAGCTGGTAAAGTTGGGGGTAAAAAAGAGATGCGTTGGCTGACACAATTGCAAACTTTCTAGTCATCCGATACAAAATTTAAAAAAAGATTTTTAATTAATAAGAATGTTGTTAGAGCCTCTACCTGAGAGAAAACGAAAAAAAAAATAATTTGCAAAATGGCGGCTGTCTGAACAAAAAAGGCGTTTTTCGACTCTTTGTTCATAGTTTTTAATTTTTTGACAATAGAAAAAATAATAATTTTGATACAAAAGTGGTAAGGGCGATAGAGAGTTATACATTGGAGATTGGCAAAAAAAATTAAGTAAATCGGTCGAGAAGAACTTGAGATAGTAATAGAAACACGTCTATAGACTTGCTCCGAGGTGACGATTGACTGCGTCACTAAAATAGATGTAACTATGTAAATTATTGGAATCAAAAAATTTCCTTTCGGGAATACATTCTTGAAGGTCTAAACTTTAAGAATATAAAAAAAAAAGATTTTTTTTCAAAATTCTAGATCAGAATACTGCCTCAAACATCTCCCAACTGATTGGCTCAAAAAATTTGAAATAATTCTCAACTGATTGATGATCTGGTAAAAAATCTGGATTGACGATGTGGTAAAAAATCTAGGCTGAACGATAAACGTGTGGGAAAAAAATTCGCGATAAGTGCGCGATATATGGGAAAATATCATGAATAACGAGGGTGCAAGTGGTGCATATTCATGGCATGGCAATGAGAAAACGAGGATTTACATCAATTTGTAAAAAAAAAAAAAATCGTCGCTTCCATCCAGTTTTTCGCTCATTCTTTTATTTCCACTTACTCTTGGTCTCCTCTTTCGTACTCATATATGGGGCATTCCATACCAAGCCGACCTGAGTGTGACCCTCGACCTCGCTGATTTCGTTTAGGATTTTTCATATAATTCTTCCAACTCAAAATAGCATTCAGAATTTTTTTCAGATTTTTAAAACCAAATTTGAGTAAGTTATGGTTTTTTGAACATTTTTTTCGAAAACATCGAGGGCCGTAATTTAAAAATCTGAAAAAATTCTCCAAAATCCGGTGTAAAAAATGAAATTTTTTGATCTAAAATTCATTATGTCCAGGCTTCCGCTTCCACCTCGATTCACGGTTTTTATGAAGAAAACGTAAAAAAAAAAATGCAGAAATTAACCAACTATTTTTGGAAATTGTTGGTTAAAGATCCACTTTTCACGGTAGATCAATTTCTGCATCTATTTTTTTTACGTTTTCTTCATAAAAACCTAAAATCGAGGTAGAAGCAAAAGTCTGGACATCGTGAATTTTGGGTCAAAAATTTTCATTTTTGACACCGGATTTTTGAGAATTTTTTCAGATTTTTAAATTACGGCCCTCGAGGATTTCGAAAAAAATGCTCAAAAAATCATGACGTACTCAATTTTGGTTTTAAAAATCTGAAAAAATTCTGAATGCTGTTTTGAGTTGGAAGGATAATATAAAAAATCGTAAACGAAATCAGCGAGGTCGAGGGTCACACTCAGGTCGACTTGGTATGGAATGCACCATATACATATGTATGTGTGTATACATTTTAACGTTGAATTCTATTGCTCTCGCTCTTGCGTAGTTTTCATCGTGAGTGCGGTAATACCCGACGCGGCTTATTATCGTCGTAAAAGTTGTCGTTGACGTTATATACGCGAGGGGAAGGAAAAACGACAGGAGAGAATTTTATTATAGCGAGAAATTTTTAGTACGTGAACGCGGTAAGCGCACAAATCCTCGCACATACACACACACACAAAACATTCATGCAGGAGAAATGATACACGGAAATATGGTGGGACGTGGATGTCGCAAATAAGAATGGTTTCGGTTTATAGCTTGACTAAGAAAACAATAATACGACGATATATTGCTCTTCGATTAAATTCCATGAGATTGAATAAATTTTTGAGAAATAATAGGCATTTAAATTCCACTCATTGAAGGCGAAAGCTGGAAAGGGTGAGAAAATTGTCAATGAGAATTTTTTTTACAGACACAACGAATTGTGAAGAGATCGAATTATTGTTATTTTATCGAGTATTTCTTCAACTTGTTTCATAAAAATGTTTATCGGAAAATCTTAAAAATTAACAGAGATATGTAGATTCTATTTTAACAAAATATATTTATTTATTACAGAAAAAAAAAATTTATCACATATTATTAATATAAATATATATATTGCGGACAAAATAAAAGATAATATACAATCTATTTATTTTCAAAAAAAATCGCTTTCATTGTCCCATTAATATTTTGGTAAACAGTTATTTGAAAAAATAAAATAAAATAAAAAAATCAATATCAGATATTGATTATTTACAAAATTGCAAGAAATAGACATTTTTTTATTTTTACAATCCTTATATTTTTTCAAGCAAGTTTTAAAAATAGTAATTATTTTAATTTTTGAACTCAGTCACGTACAAACTTAGCCATTTTGATTATAAATATTTAAAAGAAAAAATTGAAAGTCCACTCATAAATTTTTGAGTATTTGCTGGAACGAGGTCAAAAATAATCATTTTGAGAAAAATTAAAAATTTAAAGTTTCCCAATCGATAGCTCTACTTTTTCTCAATAAAGTGTAACTTGGTCAATTTTCCAAATTTTAACTTAAAATTTTACCTACATGCTTATGAAAATATTCAAAAAAAAGGCAAAGAAAATTATAATTTTAACAGCGGCCTACCCCCTTAAATCAATGCTAAATTTTAGAAATGATTTCTACAAACATAATTTAATTAATTAACATAATTTAATTATGCTTGTAATTAATTTTTGGCAACGTGTACTTGTATTCTGTTTTTTTCAAAAATAATTCTCGAAATTTCTATTCGATTCTCAGCTCATTTTATTCTCCGTAAAATTTTTTATCGACTAAACATTTATATAATTCTCCACAATTGTCGTTCAAAAGTTACGACCTTTTGACTCTTTTCTCTGTACAAGTAAATACTTTTAATTTTGGGTACTGAATATTTTCCTTTACCAAGAATTCATGCTGCGGTTCAAAATGCGATACGTTTGAGTGGTGATTAATTTTTTTTTTAAATTAATTTTAACTAACAACCCCTTCCATAACTTCGATCATTTTTGGGATTGAATATTTGCAAAGCACGTAAAAGTACTCTTCGCAAATAAATTACACATCGCTATAATGGTGACATTTTGTAGCTCTAATTACATTTGTACAATTTCCATTTGAGATCCGTTAATACGTTCTTCGTCATATGTTGAAAATCCACTCAAGCTCTGTACGAAGTTGGTGGGCAAAGTAGATACTTCGCAATAATCTCCTCAGCGAAACTTCATCGCTCTTTCGCTTTCGACGAGCGTTGAGGATGCATAAAGCCCGGCTGATTTCAGCGGAAAATATGCATCGAGAAGTAATGTTAAAAATATCGTAATTCTCAACTAACCCGCGCTCATCCAACGAGAGACTCGCGCTCTTCGTGTCCTACAGTTTCGAATGAAAATGTAAATTACGTAATCCGCGAAGAGTCGAAGTAAAGTTATCCTGCCTGCACATCATGTACATGAGCAAAGTGCTGTGCGGGAGATTAACTCTAAAAAAAAAAGTTCACGTTACCATTATTTTTAAGTATATTAAATGGCTGATTACATGGTAATGCAATGAAAAAAGTTATAAGTGGGTCATTTAATGTCAAATCGACCAATAGTTGGAATCGACCCCTTTCAATGGCTATGGTCAGAAGCTTTCTTTTATTATAAAACGAAGTTGTATCAACGGAAGAAAATTAAAAATAAAAATTTCGTAAGTTATGCAAAATCCAAAATTTTACCATTTTTTAAATTTTTCCCGTTCATTTTTTAAACATCTTCAAAACTATTATAGTTACAAATAAATCGTTCCGGGTTTGACTTCAAAGGGTATACTTACGGCTACGAGAAAAAAAATATTCCGGAAAAAAAAATTTTAAATGATGAATTTAAAGATTTTTGAATTTTCAAACATGTTGAAAATCCACGATCAACATTAAATTTTTGGTTCAATTTTTTAAATATATAATACCTTGTATTGATATTTTTTTTTCAACAACATGAATTTTTGAAAAAAAAACGCAATTCTGAAAATTTTAGGATCTTTTAAGATCAGTACGAGGTATTATATCAAAAAGATTGAACCAAAAACTTAATGTTGATCGTGGAATTTCACGATCAAAAAAAATTTTTAATTCTCTAAATTCATCATTTTTCAAATTTTTTTTTCATAGCTCCAAGTATACTCTTTAAGGATGTTGAGTCCCAAATCGCAAATGATGAGAAAATTCTGAAAATTTGGTATGTTTTTGGATGAATTATTTAAGAGGTCGTGTAAAAATGTTACGACGATTAGGAAGCTCGTTATCGAACAATTAATATTAACAAATTAAATTAAATTAAATGTAGTCTCATGGAAACTGATATAAGTTTGCGATAAGTTCTTTTTTGACCTCTCAATTTTTTAATACCTACACTATATTGAACGCAACGGAAACAAAATGAAGTTTATTGATAAATATTTCTTTTATTCGTTTAAAAAATTATTCTTAACAAAATGTTAATATTTTAATAACGAGCTTCCTAATCGTCGTGAAATTTTTACACGACCTCTTAAATAATTCATACGAAGACATAACAAATTTTCAGAATTTTCTCATCATTTTTCATTTTAACCCTTAAGGCGGTTGTAGTAATGATGATAAAATTCTGAAAATTTAATATGTTTTTACATGAATTATTGAGGAGATCGTGTAAAAATTTCACGACGATTAAAAAGCCATTTATTGAACAATTAACATTAAAAAATTTCATAGGGACTCAACATCCTTAAGATAAACCCAGAACGATTTTTTTGTAGCTATAATAGTTTTCGAGAAATTTTGAATTTTGCATAACTTTCTAACGAAAACTTTTTAATTTTTTTCCTTTAGTAGAACTTCGTTTTATGATAAAAGAAAACTTATGACCAAATTTCATCGAAATTGAAAGGGATCGATTCCAACTATTGGTCACTTTAGCATGGAATGACCCAAGTGAATTTGTCGATAGTCTCACCGATTAATATCCATTTGGAATTGTTCTATGATTAATTGAAAAATTCAAAAATGTTTCTGCAACCCTCTAAACAATGTTCAATTATTAGTAAAACCCTTGACCCTTTCAACCCTTTCAATATACCTTAAAATGTCTGTGAGCATTTTCCAAACCTAATTTTGCTAGATTCTTTATTTAAAAAAATTCATATTTATTAAATTTATAAAATACCCAAATCCAGGTATTTATTTTCAAAAAGTTTTCCATAGCGACAGACCTTCCTTTATTACGAAGCAAAAAATTATTAAAAACTCATAAATTATTCAATTGTTGTCGCGTAGTTGATTCGTTACTTGATAACCAAAAAAAGCTGAATTGTCACAAAAATTCGCGCTACCCCAAAAGTCATATATCTCGGCCTGAACAAAGCGAAGAAAAACTAGGAAACGAAAATTCGTATTGACATAAAAAAAAAAAAATCGTTGAAAGCAATAAAGCCCCGAGGGGGTTGTGCTTTCAGTTCGAAAGTACATGATTCGTATACGAAGCGAATTGTCCACAATTTTTTAACCCCCGATCGCAGCTCTGTGTGTGCGAATCGACCCAGCGAATTGAATAAACAAAAATCCGGGCTTATTGCCTGGTTGTATGTCAACATGTAAAAAAATGACCTTAAAAAATGAATATAAAGCACGGAGCTTCAGCAGCAACATTAAAAAAAGAGGAAAATCTTTCTCCGTCGAGAACTAATTTTTTTCTTTTCGTCTCCGATCTTCCATGCATAATAATTAAGCCTTATCATTCCCAATGTCAGTACTGTCGAATTTTCCACGTTTGGAACTCACCATCTTCCACGAATATGCAAGAAAAAACACGAGATATTCTTCATAGAAAGTGGAGCTATAATAGGGGTTGTTTTTGCAAGGTCGTTGTCACTGAGAATCTCGCCTCATGGCTTATATTCATCGTGTTAGAATGCTCGGAAGAGCCGCAGTTTTTTGTCCCGTTGTCAAGTAAGCAGAAACAGAGAGAAAGCGTAATATAATAATAATGAAAAAAAGATGGCGTGGGTGAGAAAATAGGAGAAGGGGAGGATAACGCGAACACCGCATACAGTGTCTCTCCCTCATTCAACCCTCATTTTCCGCTTTAAACCTCAAACCGTTTTCCACACCACGACCAAACTGCCCTCTCTCTCGCTCCTCTCAAATCCCTTTTCATTCATCGCCATCCCCTACCGACTTTTACAACCCTTGTGACACGCTCTCTCGACAGCGCTCGCTTGTATTGTATCGTTGCATAAATGCTTCGTGTCCGTCGCGAAAAATCCTCAGGCCGAACATTTGATGAAAGAGATTTACGAGCTGTACGCAACAGAGGGCTCTTTCGTATGTGTTCTCTGTTTCCCTCACTCTTTTTCCTCCCAGTTTTTCCCTCCCTTTTTCCCTCACCTTCCCTTCAGGGAATCGCCGTCAAAAGGGGGAGGATTGAGAAAAATTTGTGCAGCAATTAATGCATATCATCTTAGTTATCATCCCTTCTTCGTGTCGATCTTAACCCAGTTTTACACGATTAACCCTGTAATTAGGTTCGTATGTTTTCTCCTTCTAAGGTAAGCTTCGTTTCCCTGAAAAAAACACTGAGTTTCTTATCTCAGTATGTTCGAAATGGCTTAAAAAGTCAAGAAATCATTTTGAGGAGTAATTTTCTACCATAATTACAAATATGGTTAACTACAAAAATTGATACGCCGACTAAACTAACTTATGGTTAGCTATAGTTTGAATAATTAACCATAAATTTTTTGAGTATACACTGTTCGATTATTCATTTTTATTTTAATTCACTGGTTATCCATTATTAACTCATTAATATATTGGTTTAATTATGTCACTCATGTCACGATTAACTAACTATTTAATTGTGACAAATAGGTAAATGATTAATGGTTATCTATCATTTGAATGGTTAACCATAATTCCTTTGAGTATACTTTTCAACTATTCATTGTTACCTCTATTTGTTGGTTATCCATTATTAATCCATTAATATATTGTCCTTAACCCATTTGTCACAACTAACTAACTTATGGTTAGCCATCGTTTGAATAGTTAACCATAATTTCTTTGCGTATACTGTTCATCTATACATTTTCACCTCTATTTATCGGTTATGTATTATTAACCCATCAATATATTGGTTTAATTAATCCTTCACCGAATTGTCACATTTAACTAACTTATGGTTAGCCGCCGTTTGAATGGTTAACCATAATTCCTGTTAAACTATTCATTTTCACCTCTATTTATCGGTTACCCATTTGTTAGGAGTTATTACGAGGGCAAGGAATTGATGGCCATCAATAGAATAATTAAGCGTGAAGATAACAGAAAGACCGGTATTTCGTTTATTAAATCGTCTGATATAAGATATAGGTACAACACGCTCGCGATCTCAGGTCGAACTAACGAGAGAGAGAATCTCGTTCAACCGTCGTCTCAAATATTTCGGTTACGCGTGCGAAATAATAAAATCATAATAATAATAAGCAGCGAGAGGTAATTACCAATGACGACGGTATATACTTCCCGCTCTAGTACATAGGTATAGGTATCGAATATTTCTATCACACATTATTAACCCTTTAGTATATTGGTTTAATTAATCCTTTACCCAATTGTCACAATTAACTAACTTACGGTTAGCCATCATTTGAATAGTTAACCACAATTCATTTGAGTATACTGTTCGACTATTCATTGTTACCTCTATTTATTGGTTATCCATTATTAACCCATTAATATATTGGTTTAATTATTTATTTGCTCATCTGTCGCAATTAAAAAAAGTATATCATTGGTTAGAGACTAGAACTATCGTTGAAGTAACGAGCGAAACAAGCAAATTTGAGGAAATTCATTTGAGGACACAGAATTAGCTTCAATCCGTGATTGACCAAGGGTATGGCGTAGCGTTAGTTGTAATGATAAAGTTCTTTGGGACAAAGAGAAAGACGCCAGAGGCCGCACTGATTAGGGGGCTATATACGTGCCCCGAGCAACTTACCGGACTCGCCCGGTTGATCAAGAGAGCAGAGACGTTGAAATTCTATAGGGGATCGTTAATTCCTTCGTTCGAGGACCAGAGGGCGCTTAACTAGAACACTATATACGTCATCTCAGTGCCGAGTGATTCTCGTTATGTGTGTCCCACGTAACGATGCGAGGAGTTTCGCCTCCTCGAAGGGGGATTTTGCTTTCCGGGGCGGAAAGGAACTCGAGTGAATCGCACGGACGACGAAGAACACGTACCACTCGAAAGATAAACTCAATTTGTAAGGAAAATAAAGTCGAGATCGTAAAAAATCGTGATACAAAAGTGTGTGTGTTTCCAAATGGTCAAATTGATCAGTTGTTTGTCCTTAGATTTTTCTCCATCGTCCGAGTGTCCTCTAAGACTGCGATCGAATATCATTAGAGATTCCCCTAGTTCCAATTAAAGTTTAAACTCGTTACTGTACTTCTTGAGTTAAAACTCGACCCGATATTGACTTTATTAATAATTTTTTCGAAAAATTAATGATTAGTCAAAAAATATTACTAATTTTTTATGAAAATTCGTAATTAGCGGAAAAATATTAGTAATTTTTCTAAAAAATTAGTAATTAGCAAGAAAATATTTTCAATTTTTCAAAAAAAAAGTAATAATTAGTGATAAAATATTTCTAATTTTTCAAAAAAAATTAGTAATTAGTGACAAAATATGTCTAACTTTTCCAAAAAAATTAGTAGTTAGTGACACAATATTTGTAATTTTTCTAAAAAATTTGTATTTAGCGACAAAATATTTCTAATTTTTCCAAACAAAATTAGTTATTAGCGAAAAAATATTACCAAGTTTTTTTCTACATATAGTAATTGGTAAGGAAGAAATTACTAATTAATTTTAAGAAAAACAGTAATTTGTAGAAAAGTATTGTGTATATTTACGTACTTGTGTGTACGAATCGAGTCATGGTTAGATCTTCCGAATATTTCACACATTAGTTTTTATTGTATCGAATGTTATACGATATCACATAAGTTATTATTGATACGAATATTTAATCAGTACCTATTAAAAAATGCATTAGTAATTTAAAAATTTCTTTGTCTAAAATTAATACAACATTTCTCTACAAATTATTGATTTTTTTGGTTATTTAGCGATATGTTTCTCGCTGATTACTAACTCTTGGAAAAAGTTAGTAATATTTTATCGTTAATTACTCATTTTTTTGGAAAAATTAGAAATGTTTTGTCATTAATTAATTATTTATTATTAAAAAATTAGTAATATTTTTTTGTTAATAATTAATGTTTCGAAAAAATTGGATGATAAAAATAGATAGATTTTTTTTGCCGATTACTGATCGGAGAAAAACAAAAATCTTAGTAATTTTCTTAGTCTTTTGATCTTATTAATATTTTTTCAAAGTTAACATTCTAAAAATTGACTGAGAAGGGGGAGGAAATATTGTTTTGTGGTTAAAACAATTTTGATGTCTCTGTTAATTTCCACGATATGCCAGTAAATGATGCTCTGCAATAAGTTGAATATAAATTCTTAATAAAATAAGAATACCCCAATATTTAAACAATTAGTTAAGTCTGTAAAAAAATCCTCAAACCTTAACAATTTTTGCCACCCTTACAATGGCTTCCTCATGTCAACAGACTCAAGTCTGAGTCCAACTCAACTCTTTTTTCGGATTTTAAAGTTTTTTTTTAATGCCTCAGAGCATTTTAACTGACGTTTATGCGAACATAGCTTGTTTATCTAGAATTGTACAGCGAACCGTTGAATTGACTCTTCCGCGTCGCTTGTGCAACCCCTTATGTTTGCACGTGTTTATACTAATAGTTCTACCTCTCCCTCTCTCTCGGCTGACAACTTTCACGTGATCTATATACATTTTGTGTAGATTGCGAGACCGTGGAGGCAGAGTTACGGGAGATGGTAAATTTACCACCGAGTTAGGATGACCGCGAACTCCCGACCGATTGCCGAGACGAGGGTGCGAATACGAGAGAGAGAGAGAGAGAGAGAGAGAGAGAGAGAGAGAGAGAGAGAGAGAGAGAAAGGGAGAAAATAAGAGAGAGGGATGGAGAATCGAGTCGAATGACCAGTTCCAATCAGCCACTATTGCCGAACGAATCGATTTTCGTAATGAATTGTGGCCTGATAACTCTCACCGTTCGGACCAATATTGCTTCTTCGGGTTTACAAGTTTCGCCTTACCGCCTCTCATCCCTCAGCTAAACGCCGATCGCCACAGCCCAGAATACTCAGTCCGAAAACGGAATTTCGGTGAACCCCTCGAGGCTGTCCATCCCCTTTCATAGATTTCCCAGATATATCTATGCTTATACGATTTATTCTCAGCAATTCCAGCATCAATTTCGACCTCAAGATCGCAGATTTGGCAACTCAACTTAAAAGGTCACACGCAGTCCGAAAAAAGCCATTTTTCAAGAATTTTTTCTGGAAAGACATTTTAATTTAACAACGTAAAAATTCACATGCATGTTCTTGTAACTTTTAAATTTATTTTGAAATTCTTATTTTTAAAAAATAATGATTCTTGAAGCCGCTGAAGCCGATCTCCGAGAGGTCCTGTAAAAAAAGGGCCGGTCTTGCGGTGACCACGATATCTCTGGATTAGTTCATCCAAAATAAAAAAATGAAAAAGATTTCGTTAATTTAAGGTATAATCTAGTATCTGATCGAAAGATTAAGCAAAATACCAATTTTTAACAAAATGGCGACTTCTTAAAAAAAATGCGATATTTGATGAAAATTTTTGCCCTAAATTGTTTATAAAATAGAAAATATTTAGGGGTGAAAAAACCTTCGATTAATTATACTAAAAAATATATTTATAAAGTTTGTGTCAAAATTTGAGACTGACCGGTTACGTCGTTTCTGAGAAATGTTGGTCCCCGACTCAAAAAAACGCGTTCAATGTTTCAAAAGCACTTTACACATATTTATGGGTTTACAACTATGCCTATAACTTCGAAAATATTTTTCCGATTGACATGAATTTTTTTGTGTATATACTTAAATATATATACATTACAAAAATAAATTTAAAAAAAATTCTGACTGCGTATAACCTCTTAAAAATCTCGATTAACAAATTTCAGCACTGCTTTTGAAATATGATTCCAATTTCCATTGAAATTACATTCATATTTTAAATAGCATAAACTTCAAGGCATGCTTCTTGAGGAAAGAAAAGTTCTAAAGATCATAAACACAAATTTTGTGCGCCAAGTTTGAAAAATTTTAAATTTGGGACGCTCGAAATAGTCCCAAAATATTTATTCTTCTCCGGAGCTTCTCAACGTTTCACAGGTCAGTACCGATTATGAAAAATTCATAACTCTCTCTCGATAATACGAGAAGTTTGAGAAATATTTTCGCGTTGATCGTGTCGACCGTGTGACGAATAAAAAATTACGAGTCTCCGCGAAACGAGAATTTTCGATGCAAAAAAAATAATCGATGCTTGACCTTTCAGCTTCGTTCGATATTATAATTTAAACCCGATCAGTTCTATTTTTGTACAAAGCAAACGAGGAAGCAATTAAGGGTTGAAAGGGTTATTTTGAAGAGCATTTTAAGGGAATTTTTGAGCCGTAAAAGTCCCATTTTTTTGAAACTATATATTTTTACCGTCCATCATTTTATGGATTTTCTTTAAAAATCCTGAGGCAATCGGATCAAAATTTGCAGAGTTGTAAGTTGTTAAGCTAACGCTCATTAATGACGTGTAATCTGCTTTTGAAACTTTACTCGTGGTTTTATCGAAACTAAGTTTTCAAAGTTGGCGCGCAAAATATTTCAAAGACTCCATCAAATCCTCCCAAATTTTTAGGGTTTTTTCTAGGCGCAAAAAACTAGTATTCAATTAAAAAAAAAATTGCCAATATCCACTTTTCAATTTGATAACTATAAAGGCCCAAATCTTTCCCAAAAATCATGATTTTCACTTTAACACCTGCAATTTTGTTTTAATTTCATACTTGGGAAATTTTCTGATGAATCACTTAAAAGCAAATTCATTTGCTTTTTAGGCTTCTGTAGTAAAACGCAACCCTTAAAGTTTTGTCATGACCATTCTTGTTCATGTCACAGCCATTTTTCTCAAAAATTATCTACTCTATTTAGCTCAAATTTGACCCAGTCGTCGATAGTTGTGATGACAACAAAGATGGCAATAGATTTTTTTGTAAATCTAGGGGATTTAAAAAAAAAATCAAACCTCCCCTCCATATAACGTAGGGGTGGAATTTTGTATTTTTGCGTACCGTGCATTGTGGGGAGTCGTTTAAAAGGTCTTCAAAAATCATTATTAGGTTTCCCACAACAATTTTTTGTTACTATCTTCCATTTTTAAAACAATGACCTTCAAAGTAGCCATTTTGCCATCCCCTGCAGCCCTAAGGTAGTTTCTAAAAAGATTTAAAAAATCTACAAACCTAACATAGAGATTAAAATTGCATTGAAAACTATCGCAACTAACGAGAATCCACTAATTAACAATCTAAAGCCAACTTAGTGTCAATATTGTGATGTGGAACGGAACCGTTCGCTTATGAATCCTCCTTGGTTAGTCCTTTATTATTTATTTCACTGAGGTCAAACCCCAAAAATAACAAATTCCTGTACAAATCTAAAATTACAATTTGAAAAAAAAACGTGAAGCACGAATTGGCCTCTCACTGCAGGAAAATCAATTATTGAAACATCCGCCGAAACACAAAGCTTCCCTAAAATAAAATGAACGGGGAATGCACAAATTTAGTTTCGACGTTATATATTTGTATAATGTGAAAATAACAGAACGTTTATACGAGAAACCTTCAATCCATGAAAATTTAACAACGCGAGATGTGTACAGAGTTTCCTCCTCCGTTGGTTGGAAAAGCTCTCTCATATGTCGGTCGCGGATCATCAGACATGCTGGCCCGAGAGTTATTCAACGAAATCCCATTCTGGTATAACGGGCCCGCGAAACTTTCGCGAGTTTCGCCCCGCGGGAACGTATAATTCGTTTGGGGCATATAGGCCACCCTCACACTCGTATCTATAAACACTCCCGTTCAAAAGTTTGGAAACACCAGTCAATATTTCTTGCCGCACTAGAAGTTTCATAACTCCGTCAAAAAAATAGATAATCAACTTTTGAAAGAAGCGTTTTGACGGAAAGGAATTCAGCTTTATTTTGCTTTTTTTAAAAAATATTTTTTATGATTTTTTTTCGATCCGGTACGCATTTTTGTACGCAACCCGTTTTTGGCCTTTTTTTTTACCATCGCGAACTGCACGCATAACTTAAGGACATTTTTTTTTGTCAGTCGTACATTTAAAAAGTTCCAGCTGCATTTTTGTTTTTTTTTTTTAATTTTCGTACGATTTTTTCTCGCAAAGTTATTTCGCTTTTGACTAAAAAAGACGAATTTTGAAAAATGCAACGTAACTCAAAAACTATGGAGTGTAGGAGAAAATGTGAGGTATGAAAAAAGTAGCGCGCGTATACACGGAATGGCCTGGAATTATTTCAGAATTTTTCTATGCATTTTTTTTTTTTACTATTTTCGCTCGAAATTCTGATGAAGACGTCCCAGCGAAAAATTGTATCTCATTGATATTTCCGTACTTCGTGATACAATAAAAATCTGAAACAATTCTGCGACATTTGGCATGCTATAAACAACAATGATTAATAATAATTATTGATCATTGTTCATCATTGTTTATTCAATTGTTTAAACAATTGTTTAAACCATTTTTTATCGGCTTTTGGGTAATATTATTATTGATAATTGTTGTTTATAGCATGTCAAATGTTGCTAAATTTTTTCAGTTTTTTATTATATGACGAAGTACGAAAATTTCAATCAGATACCATTTTTTGCTGGGACGTCATCATGAGAGTTTCGAACGAAAATAGTAAAAAAAAAATGTAATAGGAAAATTCTGAAATAATTCCAGGCGATTCCGTGTACACGTACGCTACTTTTTCCATACTTGACATTTTCTCTAAAACTCTATAGTTTTTGAGTTACGTTGCATCTTCCAAAATTTGTCATTTTTTAGCTAAAAGTAAAATAACTCTGCGAGAAAAAATCGTACGAAAATTCTTAAAAAAAAAAATTGAGCGTCTACTTACCTTTCCAAATGTACCGCAGATAAAAAATACAAACAAAAATGTCCCTAAGTTATGCGCCTAATTCGCGATGGTCAAAAAAAAAATCAAAAAACGGTCGCGCACACAAATGCGTACCGAATCGAAAAAAAATCATAAAAAATATTTTAAAGAGGTAAAATAAAGCTGAATTCATTCCCGTCAAAAAGCTTTTTTGAAATTCGAATATCTTTTTTTTTTTACGGAGTAATGCAACTTCTAGTGCGGCAAGAAATATTGACTGGTGTTTCCAAACTTTTGAGCGGGAGTGTATATATATTTATATGCGTCTGTGTATAAAATATATACACAAAGTTATCGTGTGTGCAGGAAGTGTGTACGAATTTCGTTCGTAGCCAAGAGCCGATGGTTAAACCGTAGGGGACTGACCACTACATTAGTTTTGTCCGAGGCAATTTGAATATAGATTAGTTTGTCGCAAATTGGAACTTCCGTGCGTATATAAGGGTGCGTATATAAGGGGTTAAGGGGGTGGGGCAAGGGGTGAGGTCAATGACTTTTAGCGAGTTTTCACGATATCAGACTAGTCCGAGGCAATTTCAAATAGTATCATTCGTCTCACGCTGCATTGACAATGAATACGCACACTCCATTATTATCTTATTCCCCAGAGATGGACTTTACATCCACCTTCATATAAGTATATTTGATATGCAATACAGGCGCCGAATGACTTTATTTTCGGTATGGAATTGCCCTGGACCACAATTCCCGATGCATTTCCATCGCCCTGGGAAAAAATAGAGATAGAGTTGAAACAGATATATCATGACGAAAGTTTCTATTTAGAAATTCGTGATCTCGAGGAAGGTCATTCACCGTGATAGAGGGATGCAGTGAGTTTTAGCTCGTTTTCTGGAGTTATTTTTCGGGGCTTAGTAGTTGAAGTTTTAGATTAAATTTTGAGGTACATCGACAAACATTTCATGAATTTTTACTTCGTAATATTCTGATTGATTCGGATCGTAAATTTGGTCATAACGTCTGATAGAATTGATTAAAGCATGCAGAAGTTTTTGGCGAAATTACAGCATTTGGCTAGTTGGTTAGACAGAGAAACCATGAAGGTCAATCATTTTTTAAGTGTGTTGCGATTAAACCTGAACCTCATAAGCTGTTTTTCTTATTTTCAAACTTAACTATCAACCCAATCATATGTTTAAGCGTTTTACCATTTGGTTTCACCATTTTTTAGGTACGACGCCATTAACCGTGAACTTTCGAAGCTAGTTATTACCTTTAAACTCATAAATGGGGTAAATATCGATCAGTTTTTATTCAAGCGTTAAACAATTTTTTTTCTTTCAGTTTAGTAGTTGAAGTTTTAGTTTAAATTTTAAGAAACCTCAAGGAGTATTCCATAAATTTCTACTGCGTGATAACATAATTAATTTCCTCAATATTATGATTAATTCTGATACTAAATTTTGTCATAACATTTGATAGAATTGATTAAAGCATGCGCAAGTTTTTAGGCGATATAATCGCAAGTTGGCTAGTGGATTAGACAGGGAAACCACGAAGGTCAATCTTTTTTTAGGTTAGTTACGATTAACCCTGAACCTCATGAGTTGTTTTTTTTATCTTTAAACTAATAAACGGGTAAATATCAACCCCATCCATTGTGTAAGCGTTGAACAATATATTTTTTTCTCCAGCAAGGAAAAAAGTGGTATGCAATTAGTTTGATTTTATTGAAGTTACTATCGATTTAGTTAGTGAAAAATCCGTTGTACTACCGGAATTTTAAATTCTCGTGAGATCGGATTTTTTTTTATATCGTCCCGTGTAGAAATGTGATAGGGCAACCATTAGTTGATTCTTGCCCCTGATCCGCCCTGCCTGATCCGATTTTCCTGGCAGGGCCCTGACATGGAACTTAACGACCTGGTCCCTAGTTATTACATTGAAATAATCACTTATTACCAGTGCCCTGCATGATCAGAATATGAACAGTTTCCGACGACGTTATTTTTACACTTTTAAGCAAAACATATTTTTATTTTATTACCCTGGCAGGGCTCTGATGTGAAAACTAATTGGATTGCCCTGAGTATTTATTAAAATAAAATTATTTGTATATCGGCTTTCAGTAGTATAATAATAATAATAATAATAATAATAATAATAATAATAAATAACAATAATAGTAATAACAATAATAATAAATTAACAATCATTGCCTCGTTTATTGTTATTATTATTATTATTATTATTATTATTATTATTATTATTATTATTATTATTGTTTAATTATTATTATTATTATTATTTAATTATTATTTACTTTTATCCCGCGAGAATAACAAGCAATTGTGCGCCTGTCACAAGTTCGTTACGTAGGCAGAGGATTATTATTATTATCACGACGAACCGCATCGCGTTAGTTCCGAGACTTGACGCGAGATGGCGCAGGACAGCAACCGTTGAACTCGCATACGGATAATGTGTTCAGTATGCTTATATAGACGGGTGCGAGCACGGATGTTAGCAGAAGTCGGTGTCGGAAGAATCCATACAAGGAGTTCCTGCCGTCTTATGTAATTGTACTTATTTATTTAATTCTCGTAGAGAATTTCCGTTCACTCGGAATCTAATATTCTCTTCGAGGATTGCCAAAAGAAAAGTGTACCCTAAGAAAGGGTTGCCTCGAAATAAATAATAAGATGCATACATTGAAAAAGGAGTACCTCGTAAAAACGAATTGTTTAAAAAGCGCTTCGGTGTATGATCGTGACCGTGATCAGGGCCTTTAAGGGCATGATTCTAAAAATCTTAGGGGCCTGATCAGGATCTGCTAGGGCCGGATCATATCGTCATAGGGGCCTGATCATGACCGCCGGATCCGAAAATGGCCAGCCAGGTGTTACATGGCTAAACAGGGCCTGTTAGGATGAGCGGATCATTTCCCTACATTAGTTAGGGAGGGCAAGTCAGGGGCAGAAGTTTTTCCCTACCAAAATTTCTACACGGGGTCGCTACTCTTTTGCCAAAGATAGGGAGAAAAAATGTCGAGGCTCAAAAAAGAGCGACGTGTTTTCAATAAATGTACATACGGGGCACTTCCGATGTTGTTTACGAGCGATCGTAATTCTCTCCCGTCGAATAATGACCGGATCGTTTTCACTTCAAGCAAAGCGACGATATACATACGCGCCATTCGAGAATTTCACGATGCCGTTAAGGATTTTGATGTTTCCCATTCAAGATTTTTCTTCCTCCATCTCTCGCTCTCTCTTTGCCTCTTTGACACAAGTATTACTTTTAGAGTCCCGTAAATGTCTTCTCTCCTTGTTTATGCATGCATCGCGTGAAATCCAGTGATCCAGTCAAAATAATTAAGAATCATTATCCTCTCCAAATAATTGAGGTGAAAACTTCTCAATTAAATCAAAAATAACCTCTTTTCCATACCAGTCAACGCCAATTTACATTTTGCAACTGAGATGACTCTTTTATTCATTAAATTATTTATTTAATGTATCTATTGAATAAATTTATTCAACTAAATAAATTAATAAGTATTAATTAAATATAAAGTATAAAATAAATGTAATACATGTTTTTAATCTATTAAATACTTGAATAATTATTTGATTTTTTATTCAATTATTTTCACGACTTCGTTCAATACGCTTTCAAAATAATTGAGGTGAAAATTTCTCAATTAAATTAAAAAATCATCTCTTTTTCATTCCAATCAACGCCTATTAATATTTTGCAACTGAGATAACCGTTTTTTTCATTAAATTATTTTTTTAATGTATCTATTAAATAAATTCATTAAATTAAATAAATTAATAAATACAAATAAGTAAATATAAAATATAAAATAAATTTAATTCATTTTTTTAATCCATTAAATACTTGAATAATTATTTGATTCTTTATTCAATTATTTTCACGACTTCGTTCGATATGCTTTCAAAATAATTGAGGTGAAAATTTCTCAATTAAATAAAAAATAACCTCCTTTCCATACCAATCAACGCCACTTTCTATTTTGCAACGGAGATAAACGTTTTTTTCATGCAATTATTTATTTAATATATCTATTAAATAAATTAATTAAGTTAAATAAATTAATAAGTATAAAGTAAATATAAAATATGAAATAAATTTACTACATTCTTTTAATCTATTAAATGCTTGAATAATTATTTGATTTTTTATTCAATTATTTTTATGAATTCGTTCAATATCCTTTTAAAATAATTGAGGTGAAAATTTCTCAATTAAATAAACAATAACCGACTTTCCATACCAATCAACGCCACTTTCTATTTTGCAACTGAGATGGCAGTTTTTTTATTCAATTATTTATTTAATGTACCTATTGAATAAAATCATTAAATGAAATTAATTAATAAATATAAAGTAAGTATAAAATAAAAAATAAATTTAATAAATCTTTTTAATCTATTAAATCCTTCAATAAATATTTGATCACTCATTCAATTATTTTCACGACTTCGTACGCGCAAAAAAAGCTTTGAACACGGAAATTGAACGATTCGTTATCGCGCGGGAATGTATAACTACAGATTGAATCCTAAAAAAAGAAAAATCAGCAGCACAATCCACGATTGGCGAGAGTCTCGAATTCAGGTATAGATTGATGTTCCCGATCAAAAGGTGAAGGAGAGAGAATGATGAGAAACGAGAGAAGAGGAGAAAAAACGGAGGAAAGGATCGCCCGAAGGGTTGTGAAAACGAGAGTGTGTAAATCGCGTGCGAGAATAAGAGGAAGGAGGAAAATAGTTGAGGAACGAGGCACTGACGAGTTAAGAGGCAAGAGAGAGAGAAAAAAAAAGCGAGAGTCTCGAATCAAGTACAGAGAGGTTGGGAGAAGTGTGAAGCTATGTATTGTCGAGAATGGGAAAAGAGATCGGGACAGAAGGAAGAAGGAAGGGAGAGGGAGAGGGAGAGGGGAACATAAACGGGAGAGAGGGAGAGGGGGAACATAAACGGGAGGGAGGGAGAGGGGGACATAAACGGGAGAGAGGGAGAGGAAACATAAACGGAGAGAGAGAGAGAGAGAGAGAGAGAGAGAGAGAGAGAGAGAGAGAGAGAGAGAGAGAGAGAGGAAGATACTGACTTTTCTACTGTACGCTGTACGCGAGTTGAAAGCATCTCTCGTAAAGACGTGCCTCCGACCCTCGGAGCCCTCGTGGGGATGATTGTAGTGCCTCTCTTACCGGTTTTACCTCCTTCGCTTCTATCCTCCGCGTCTCTTTCGTTGCGACACTCGACCGTTACGGGCCAACCAAAGCATACTCCCCGCCAAGGGTTAGAACAGAGTCAAAAGGGAAATAAAGGGATTTTCTTCCCTCACCATCTGTGTTCATATCTCTCGGGTGGACAAAGAATTATTATCGCGAGAAAAGAACGAGCGAATGGAGTGCAAAAGAGCATCGTTTTTTTTAGGTGAAAGTAAATCTTCCTTATTCAAGATTTCGAGAATGAGTAGGAAATTTTAAATTGAATTTCGGAAAATCTGGAGGATTAGATTTAAGTTGAGACCCCATTTTTTGAAATTGTTGTTGGCGTTCAGGAAAATTCTGAATCGGTTGGGCTAAAATTTGAAATCAAGGGACGAAGAAGTATAAAAAATTGCAATTATACAAGTCATAACTTCAATTTAACTTTTCTAGTCAGTCGCAATTTTTATACAATTCTGTTCACCATATTTATCTAGTTCAGGTTAGTAAATGAAGACCCCAAAATACCGTAATTTATTATAAAATAATATAATCATTATGATTTGGTTAACCATAATTTCTTTAAGGCTGTATTCTGATCTAGAGACATAGAACTTGAGCTCGATAAAATAATATATATTTTTATAATTCTTTTTTTATATAACATATTTATTAATACTTTGACAATAAACAATAAAAAATTCGAGAAAAGAATAAAAATTAAATGAGTTATAAGCTGGTAAAGTTGGGGGTAAAACAAAGGGTTGTGGTGATTGATACGAATTTTAATCATCCGATACAGAATTCAAAAAAAAGATTTTTAAATAGTAAGAATGTCATCATAGCCCCTACCTCAGAGAAAACGAAAACAAAAAAATTTCGCAAAATAGCGGCTGTCTGAACAAAAGAAAAGCGTTCTCCGACTCTTTTTTCATAGTTTTTAATTTTTTTACAATAGTAAAAAAAAAAATTGATACAAAATTGGCAAACAATTTCAAGTAAATCGGTTGAGAATAACTTAAGATATCGTGTCAGTCGTGTTGAGAAAAGTAGTAGAAACGCGTCAGCAGTCAGACTTGCTCCGACGTGACGAGCGTAATTGCTGCATCACTAAAATCGCTACAACTCCGTAAATTATTGAAATTTAAAAATATCCTTTCGAGGATATATTCTTAAAGATCTAAGCTTAAAGAATATGCAAGAAAAAAGTTGATTTTTCAAAATACTAGACCAGAATACCACTTTAAAGTTACGCTTCAACGTAACGGGCATAGTTGCTACGTCACTAAAATAGCTACAACTCCGTAAACTATTGGAATTTAAAAAATTCCTTTCGAGGATATATTCTTAAAGATCTAAACTTTAAGAATATCTAAAAAAAATTGATTTTTTCAAATTCTAGAACAGAATACCCCCTTAAAGTTACGCCCCAACGTAACGGGCATAGTTGGTGCGACACTAAAATAGCTACAACTCCGTAAATTATTGGAATTAAAAAATTTCCTTTCGAGTATATATTCTTAAAGATCTAAACTTTAAGAATGTGCAAAAAAAAATAACTTTTTTGAAATTCTAGACTAAAAAACCCCCTTAAGTACCACCTCAAAGTTGAGTGACATCGATCGCGATTCTTCGTTAATCCAAAATCAATTTAGTGCACAATTTTCGTAAAAAAAAATCTTCCAGGCTTACAGTTTCACGAAAAAAAATATATCCCTTGAACTTCGAGACAAGAGTTAACCTTTAAAAAAAAAAAATTGTCCCGTGGACCTTCGCCAATCTCTGCACCTCTCTTTCTCCCTTTCGATGGACGTCCATCGTGCAACTCGCTATTTATCGGCCTCTTCGGCCCATCGTGTTCCATTTCACTGCGTTACATCAGGGGAGGGACAGGGGAAATATAGTCCGCGAACAGGTGTTCAGTGCTCGTCTCCGTCCCTCGTAAATTCGATGGTCGACGAAGGGTGCACGTTGCATCGTGTTCATCCTCTTCTTCGTGTCCATTATCCGCTTGACCACCGACGGAATATATAAATTCTCCCTCGTGTTCGAACCGAGAATCGTCGGATATATATTTTTTTATTTTATATACAGTCGCGCACGTGGATATAAAGATTACGACTCAAAAAAGAGAATGATCAAACCTTTTATGTTTGCACAATGATGCAAGAGGTTACTCAGCTTCATTTAAAAAAAAAAAACATTGCTTTTTAAATCCTTCAATTCTATGACATCGATTCGTTGAAAACTATGATCTTATCAGAGATATTTATTTTGCCAAAAATGAAATTCCCCATTTCGCTCCGTAACATTGATGGAATGACATGAACGGATTATCTGTAGAGGAAAAATATTCGTTTCTGGGTTGAAAAGTAGGATAACCCTCGAGAGAAGAAAAGGTGGAGGGACGAGGCGAAGGGGCGTCCAAGAAAATGGAAGAAACGAATATGAGAATCGAGAAGGTGAGAAGACTGAAAGAAAGAGAGAGAGAGAGAGAAAGAGAGAGAGAGAGAGAGAGGGAGAGAGAGAGAGGGAGGGAGGGAGGGAGGGTTCGCTATCGAAGGAAGGAAATCGAAGTGCGTAAAGTGAGAGTGCTTCGCTATAAAATTCACTTGGCACCTTTATATTCAGCAAGAATGAAGGTGAAAAAAGGTTGGGGAGAGTGAAACGAATCCTTTGATCCGTCTTCAAAGATACCGCGGGTGTGTTCTTTTTCACATCAGCGAGCCATAAGAGACTAAAACCCTCGACGAACTTCCTGCGCCTCTCTTGTTCTCGCCATGTTTTTTACGGTGGAAGTTGACCTTCCATCTCTGTTACCGAGCTTTATGAGCCACTTTTTCTCACAGTCCTTGAGATTTTATTTTCTCAGACCAACGCAGAGTTCATCAAGTTAATTCGTTTTAGGACCATTTAGGAACATTTTTTGAGCATTTCGTATTCAAGATAAACCGGAAGTAACCCCCGGAATTTCGTATCCGGGCAATCACTTTTTTTTAGCAAAGTTGTAATTTTATAGCTGCTGGTTGTAATTTGTAATTGGTTTAAAGTTGTAATTTTGTGGTTGCTTCTCGTTACCATTTTTTACGTTCTGATAAACATTTTGACTTCATCGTAGGGAAAACTTTATTTTCGTTTAAATTCATTTTTTGACTTTCATGAGAATAAGTTGAAAATATTTTAGAAACGGGAAAACGTGTTTAGAAAAAAATCCAGATTTGTGACAATAAAAAAGTACAGATAACAACGGTATTTTTTGAAAGACTGTGCAAAGAACTGTTTTTCTAGAATTAAATAAAAAATTTGATAATTAAGATTTTCTTTCGAAACAGCTGATCTCAAAAAATATTTTAACTATCGAAGGTTTACGTTAACATAAAAAAAAAACTTTGATTATTTTATGTAATATCTTTTGAACAAAAAATAGCACACAACTTTCTGTTATTGGAGATGAAATTTCCAGCTAAAAAAAACTATCAACAATCAAAATTAAACTTTATTTTTATGAAAAATTTCTTTCCTTTCCATGCATCGAATTTTTTAAATTTTTTAATGCATTCGAATAATTGGATATGAATAACAGGATACTGGAAAGTTGGAAAAAATCTGTTAAAATTTAAAAACCTTGTTTTACCGAAAGAACATTTTCTGCAAATTATTGTAACCTGTAATAGAATCATAAATTTGATGCATCGACTCATTTTTAAGCCGATCCGCGATATCTGAGGCATAATGGACCACCCTAAAAAATAAGGACAGAACATTTTTGTTTTTCTTCAAATTATGACGAATTGGATGTATTCATCCATTTCAAGGCCGATGTATTACATCAGAGGTGAAATGGACCATTAAAAAGAAATACATTTTTAACGTTGAAAAAAAATTTTAAGATAAAAACAAAATTATAATTTTTTAAAGAGGGCCGTTGTGCCACAGATTTTTTTTTTTTTTTAGTTTCGGCAAAATGGCGGTGAATTCGTTCTAGATAGAACAAAAGAAAACTGATTTGATGGTTTAAAGCCACAATAAGTATATTAACCGGCTCAAGGGGGCCGTCTTGCCCCACCCTCCCCTATATCTGTGAGTAAACCCTCATTCTTTCTCCCGGTAAAATTCATCCAGTAAGATTACTCGGTCGTCAAGATACGCCGGGATAAAGCACGTTTCGACAAAGTCAATGGGGAAAAAATACATTTCAATAAGTGTCAACATCTCTCCCTCTCTCTTCCTTACATCCAGATTATACGGTATTACGCGAGTTAGCTATTAATCCGCAATCGTACAACGTGCTCTCTCTATCTCCCTCCCTTTTTCACCCCCTCGGTTTTCGCCTCATTCTCCCTGCCGCCATTTTTTTTTCTTCCTTTTATTCCAATCTCTCTCGGGGATGCCGAGAGAGAGCGTATAAGGGGATGATTGTAAAAAAGTGTAGCTGCCATCAGAACGAAGGTGGAGAGTGAGAAAGTGAGAGACTTCTCACTCTTCCTCTC